>OZ038395.1:32583717-32783126 GCA_964036045.1 Eutreptiella sp. 'Long Island Sound 2002' | reverse complement strand
TCAAAAATCGAAGTTTCCGAAACTTCTTTTTTTGATATTGTGACCACACAATATGACCATCCAAGGTATGTAAAGCATGTTTTAGGCCGTATTTACGTGTTTTTCACCCGATTTGGGAATCAGGTCCGGGGGGGGGGGGGTCTCCCAAGGGATTGGTACACAACCTGCTTATGCAGTTTTTCAACCCGGGCAGCTCAAAAATCGAAGTTTTCGAAACTTGTTTGTTTGATATTGTGACCACCTAAAATGACCATCCAAGGTATGGTAAAGCATGTTTTAGGCCGTATTTACATGTTTTTCACCCTATTTGGGTATTGGGTTAGGGGGGGGGGGGTCTCCCAAGGGATTGGTACACAACCTGCTTATGCAGTTTTTCAACCCGGGCAGCTCAAAAATCGAAGTTTTCGAAACTTGTTTTTTTGATATTGTCATCACCCAAAATGACCATTCAAGCAATGTAAAGCATGTTTTAGGCTGTATTTACGTGTTTGTAACCTTATTTGGGTATTGGGTGGGGGGGGGTCTCCTAGGGGATTGGTACACAACCTGCTTGTGCAGTTTTTCACCGTGGAGAGCTCAAAAATCGAAGTTTTCGAAACTTGTTTTTTTGATGTCGTGATCACCTAAAATGACCATCCAAGGTATGTAAAGCATGTTTTAGCCGATATTTATGTAGTTTCCACCCTATTTTGGGTACGTGTTGCTCGGTGTAGATTCTCTGCGAGGTGGACTTGCCGAAGGCAATAGAATTGCCATTGTGCAGGCTGTTTCATGACACCTGCAAGATTTCCGAAATTCGCCTTTTTCCGAAACCCTTCTGATGCCCCTGGGATGGGTTTGGGTGATGATTTGATGACAATACGGGTACTTGAGCACCCATGGGGACCCACGTTGTGGCCGCTAGGCCTATGTAGCCCGTGCCATGGGCCCCCCAAAAGCTTCAAAATTTGCTGTTTGTAGGTGGTTCCATGGCATTTGGTGTGAGCACAAACTGGACAAGCAGTTTTCAACCCTCTACAAGTCAAAAATGGAAAATGTCCTCGCAGAGGTTGTTAGATCAAAGCCAGGCAGGCGTATATATGGGGAAAACGCCACATACCCCCCCATTTTGGCCTTTTTGGGCCTATTCGCGTACCCTACCCCAAGGGGTTGAATTGTTGGTTTAACCCCTTGTAAAATCATTATTTTGTCCAATAAACGCATCCCCCAATGAGTTTTTGGTCCGGACCCCCCCAGACCCCCCCCACTTGAAACCCACTTTTTTGAGGTTTTGAGGGAGGGGGGGGGTGGGGGGGTGGGGGGGGGGTCAAAAAATGACCCCCCCATTGTTGGGGTCGAAAATCATGAATCTTTTGGTTTTTTTTTGATTTTGAGCCGAAAAAGTTTTTCCGGCTCCCGACTCCATAGGGTTTGTATGGGGCGGAGTGGGACGAGCGCTTATGCAGTTTATGCACTTTTTCAGCCATTTTTGCTATGTTGGCGGTTTTGGCGACCTCGGTGACCCCGTGGTATCCACTTTGAGGGGTGTGAGTGGGGATGTTGTGACAGTATATGCCTCCTAGTATACGGAAGGACGTTTTTTGCAGTCTCTAGCCTTGCTTAGGGCCGTTCACAACCCGTGCCAAAAACGCAAAATGGCTCTTTCCACCATTAATGGCTTAGTGAATGGGCTGGTACACAACCTGCTTATGCAGTTTTTTACCCGAGACAGGTCAAAAATCGAAGTTTCCGAAACTTACTTTTTTGACATCGTGATCACCTAAAATGACCATCCAAGCTATGTAAAGCATGTTTTAGGCCGTATTTACGTGTTTTTCACCCGATTTGGGTATTAGGTCCGGGGGGGGGGGGTCTTCCAAGGGATTGGTACACAACCTGCTTATGCACTTTTTCACTATGGGCAGCTCAAAAATCGAAGTTTTCGAAACTTGTTTTTTTGATATTGTGACCACCTAAAATGACCATCCAAGCTATGGAAAGCATGTTTTAGGCCGTATTTGCGTGTTTTTCACCCTATTTGGGTGTTAGGTCCGGGGGGGGGGGGGGTCTCCCAAGGGATTGGTGCACAACCTGCTTATGCAGTTTTTCAACCCGGACAGCTCAAAAATGGAAGTTTTTGAAACTTGTTTTTTTGATATTGTGACCACCTAAAATGACCATCCAAGCTATGGAAAGCATGTTTTAGGCCGTATTTGCGTGTTTTTCACCCTATTTGGGTGTTAGGTCCGGGGGGGGGGGGGGGTCTCCCAAGGGACGGGTGCACAACCTGCTTATGCAGTTTTTCAACCCGGACAGCTCAAAAATGGAAGTTTTTGAAACTTGTTTTTTGATATTGTGACCACCTAAAATGACCATCCAAGCTATGGAAAGCATGTTTTAGGCCGTATTTGCGTGTTTTTCACCCTATTTGGGTGTTAGGTCCGGGGGGGGGGGGGGTCTCCCAAGGGACGGGTGCACAACCTGCTTATGCAGTTTTTCAACCCGGACAGCTCAAAAATCGAAGTTTTTGAAACTTGTTTTTTTGATATTGTGACCACCCAAAATGACATTTCAAGCTATGCAAAGTATATTTTAGGCCGTATTTCCGTGTTTTTCACCCTATTTGGGTGTTGGGTCCGGGGGGGGGTGTCTCCCAAGGGACGGGTGCACAACCTGCTGATGCAGTTTTTCAACCCGGACAGCTCAAAAATCGAAGTTTTCGAAACTTGTTTTTTTGATATTGTGACCACCTAAAATGACCATCCAAGGTATGTAAAGCATGTTTTAGGCCGTATTTACGTGTTTTTCACCCTTTTTGGGTGTTAGGTCGGGGGGGGGGGGGGTCTCCCAAGGGACGGGTGCACAACCTGCTTATGCAGTTTTTCACCCCGGACAGCTCAAAAATGGAAGTTTTCGAAACATATTTTTTTGATATTGTTACCACCCAAAATGACCATCCAAGCTATGGAAAGCATGTTTTAGGCCGTATTTACGTGTTTTTCACCCTATTTGGGTATCAGGGGGCGGGGGGGGGGGCTCCCAAGGGACGGGTGCACAACCTGCTTATGTAGTTTTTCACCCCGGACAGCTCAAAAATGGAAGTTTTTGAAACTTGTTTTTGTGATATTGTGATCACCTAAAATGACCATCCAAGGTATGTAAAGCATGTTTTAGGCCGTATTTACGTGTTTTTCACCCGATTTGGGTATTAGGTCCAAGGGGGGGGGGGTCTCCCAAGGGATTGGTACACAACCTGCTGATGCAGTTTGTCACCCTGGGCACCTCAAAAATCGAAGTTTTCGAAACTTGTTTTTTTGTTACCGTGATCACCTAAAATGATCATCCAAGGTATGTAAAGCATGTTTTAGCCGGTATTTATGTAGTTTCCACCCTATTTTGGGTGTGTGTTGCTCGCGGTAGATTCTCTGCGAGGTGGACTTGCCGAAGGCAATAGAATTTTTTGAAACTTGTTTTTCTGATATTGTGACCACCTAAAATGATCATCCAAGGTATGTAAAGCATGTTTTAGGCCGTATGTACATCTTTTTCACCCTATTTGGGTATTTGGTCGGGGGGGGGGGGTCCTCCCAAGGGATTGGTACACAACCTGCTTGTGCAGCTTTTCACCCTAGGCTGCTCAAAAATCGAAGTTTTCGAAACTTGTTTTTTTGATACCGTGATCACCTAAAATGATCATCCAAGGTATGTAAAGCATGTTTTAGCCGGTATTTATGTAGTTTCCACCCTATTTTGGGTGTGTGTTGCTCGCGGTAGATTCTCTGCGAGGTGGACTTGCCGAAGGCAATAGAATTTGTTGGCAAGCTGGGGCTCTGCATTGACAAATACAGGTTATGACTTGCCATACACATAACGCAAACCTGTAGAGATCCTGCACCACCCCGCACCAGAGTCTACAGTATCTGCCGCTAGCGTGCGGGAAATTTCGCAGAGCCCCCGGATCTTGTGCGGTCCACTTCGTGGCCAATTTGAGACCCAAAACCTTCCACACGAAATTTCATGCCAACGAAATTTCGCCCCCCGCTGTACTGGTTGAGGCCCTTGGAGGAGGTCCAGCCAGGAGGCGCCCTGGCCCTCTTACGTCTGACAGGGGGCCAAGGACTTGCTGTGATGGGTCTGCGGTGCGTGCAGTAGCTTGCACAGGGCTGCTCGGGCCACACTTGCTCCCAGTTTTGCAAATTGTCCATGACGTCGTGCCGCGCCTCCCCACAGAAGGCCGGGCTCCACGGAGGGAGGGTGAGCAAGCAGGAGTAGAACCTTTTGAGGCACAGCTGCCTGGTCTTTGCGACGACCATGCAATCGGTGCTGGGGAGCAATGCAAAGTCGATGCCGCGCACCAGGACCCGCTGCTGGCGGGCCAGCCACATGAGGTACTGCTCAGCGTTCTCGCCCCCCAAAGAGAGCCGTGGGTTCCAAAAGGCGGTGTACGCCACCATCACTGCCGCTGCCGCTTTGCGACCCATGACAACCGTTTTGTCGTTGATGCCACCAAACCACAAGCAGTTGCGGGAGTACAGCACGTTGCCACTTGTCGCCGTCGGGAAAGCGCACAGCTGAATCGGCCCCAACCAAAATGCGTCGTCGCGTGTCCATACCACAAACTGATACACTGCATTGTTCTCGCGTTCTACGGCGCGGGACACATTCCACATACGTTCCCGTGCTTTCCACATCCTGAGAACATTCCTACCCGCATCACGGGCGTAGGGCGAGTACTGCTTCATCCGGCCACGGAAGCTTGTTGGCTCCGGGAGCGGATCCAATTTCTCGGGCTTTCTGGGGCTGTCAAAGTGCAGGAGCTGTCCCCCTGCCGCCACTATGGCCTCCCGTGTACACCTCCGAAACTCTACGGAACTAAGATTCCCGGTCTCCGGATCTGGTCCGAGCCGCTCGTACCCGTGCCCAACCCGGTGCCACATGTAGAAAGCCTTCTCCGGGTCAAACTCCACCAGAGACAAGTACACGTGCACCGTAAAGCCATCGCGGACCGCCGCTTGTACAACGTGCTGCACAAATGACCGTAAGATGAAGCGTATCCGAAGCCCAGCAATGAACACGGCCACGGTCCTGTTATTCGGGAATGTGATGCCCTTGCTCGGAACTGTGTTGCCTAAAGTTGCACATGGCAATATTAAGGCTATGATCAAGGGCAAGCCCGACAACAGGAACATGGCCATGAAAAAGATCACACATTCCCTGAGACAATTTATCGTGTGCAACACCAAACCATTCTCGAAAAAGATCTGCAGTTGAGTCAGTGATTTGGAGTTCACAAAGGAGACCTGTGAATGCCATCCAAAGCTGCTCCTCTTGTGTGGCATTTCGTCCTGTTGGGCACATTTGAGGTCGATCCTTCCCGCCTTCAGACAATTCAGTCATCAGTTCACCAGTCTTGACTTGAAGCGAAGCACACCAGTGAACTGCTACTTATGATGACCTATGAGCAGGACAGCCTAAGGCAGCCCACCGGGCGCTCGATCATTGTTTCACTGATTGCTGAGTCTTCGCTTCCAGGAAGGCCAGCACCTCAAAAGAGGCCATCTATTCAGCAGCATGCCACATACTCAATGTCTGCCCCTTTGCAAAAGGAACCACTTGTTCAGCTGTCTTGCCATTCAAACTAGGGTCAACAAGGAGAGGGGGCACAGAAGGTAGGACCACGGGGGGGTGTAACGAGCCCATCAAGAAAGGGAGCAATATACTGTATAGCCATAAAGTGTCTGTGAATGTATTTTAAATGCTTTGATAAATTGTGAAAGTCTTGTAGACAATGGAGACATAGAGACATGCACAGCATTCTACCTACTACCGAATAGCGTCTCTTTGTTGAGGGCGATGGCAGCAGCAACCCTCAACATGGCATGGCGAAGGAAATAAATTCCATGCGGCAACACTGATTGACCACATTCACCCCCACTTCGGAAATGTCAACTGAAACTTGCCATGCTCCTTTGCCGTCAGATCCATAATGTACGTGAATGGAAGGAAAATCCAGCAAAACAGTCCCCAAAACCCGCAAGAAATATCAACACATTCCCATTGAAAGAGGGAGATTGGCACACCAAATGCACTTCTAATAGCTTGTGCTCACATCAGTCCATATTCAGCTGTGGCTTGGGACCAAACTGACACACTGCATGCACGCAACATACAATGTGCCCTCTTTGGCCACTCGTTCAAAGGTACATGTGGATTCATCACCATTTCCAAACTATGGTAATTTGTGCACAGAAGGATCACACTCCACAGCAAAATATTGCAGCCCCGCTTGACTCTCTCAATGGGCTCCCATCCTTGTCAGCTTCCATTCTCAACTACAAAAACTTCATTTCCAAAAGTAACAGTTAGGGAGGCAGAGTTGCCTCGGTGAGACAGGGCCATGAGGAGGGCTACAGTGTACTTTTTGCCATCAAAAGGCTTGGAACCATGTCCATAGAACAAAACTGTGTCACACACAGAATACTTCCTTGCCCATGGCGGTGAAACCCTGGGTTTGTTGGCATAACCAAGTCCCCATGCGAGACTGTATTTTAAGAAGTCAACCAAGATCGTGGCATTCACCTAACTAAAGAAAATAGGTGTTTGTGCAAAATGCACACATCGCTTATGCACCATGAAGGCAACAACACAAAGGCATGGCCAAGAGTACAGTGCTTCAAAATTGCATACCCTTAGACCACCACCAATGCAGTGACAGACCCAAAGGCTCAATGAGTTTTTGGACTTGGACCACTTGACCTTGAATTCCCAAACATGCTCAGAAAATTTGCACTGAAATGCTCTGGTTGGAGCCTTAAGGGCATGCTTTGGCCTTTTTGTGCAGGCTTTGGCAGCAACCAGGGCCTAAAGATCCTTGAGCACCAGCCAAAGGGAATCGAGCCACACACCAATAGCAACACAGCAACACACACTAACAGCACCCCTATGCTCAATTTACAATCAAGCCATGTTAAGCACCAGCGAAATGAGCTGCACAAACCTCTACTTGTCACTATGGCTGGTAAGAAAGCGGTAGAAAAAAATTGCATGTCCACTTGCTTATGACAGCTGAGTCTTGCTAGCACCCTCTACTTTGAGGGCAAAAGGTGGTTCGGAAATAAAAATATCACAACCACCTGTGGCACGGTTCAGACACTACCACTGCTTGCTTGAGAGGGCAAGCAGGGGAATCCTCCACCATGCACCGAAGTATCAGCGACATCACAACCAATATCTGGGCTGTGGTCTGTTTCGGCATTTCATGCAAACTTGTCAAACCATGAACCAGGCAACTTCATTGCAACAACAAACACAAAACACATTGCAATAACAAACACAAAACAAAAGCACTACATGTCCAAGCTATCACGCACCGTGCACCCTGCTACCAGAAACACTCTCAATGCCTTAGTGACAGGTATTGATACCATGCAGCTGCTTCAGCGCCGTCATTTTGGATCGGCACTGTGTAGTGTCCTCTGTACTGCCCCAGAGTAACCAGGCATGAACTCATCCCCTGACTCGATCCCCATGTGCACTAAACCCCCTAGTCAGAATCACCATCCCAATCACAATCCTCTGGTGAATCCACCATTTCTTGCAGCCCCAGTCATCCCATTGGTTCGTGTCTTGCCCACTTTGTCCATGCAGTCTGCCTCATGATCTACACATTCATTCCCCTCCAACCCCTCATGGAAGGGGACCCACTGCAAACTGCTACGCCGCTCCCATGGCACTTTGTGTTGCAAAGGGGACCAGGTCGGTGTTGCCCATACTTTTCGATCCACAGGGGGTGAGAGGGGTGGATTTGCGGGAGGCATAAAGATGGAATCAGTTGTTGGCTGGTGATCTGGATTTCACTCACTCAGTTGTGTTTTGTGGAGGAATGCCGCTAGATTGTGGCTGTGAGGAGGGGGTTGAGGATTGAAAAGGATGTCTATTTGAGGGGGGGTACGTTGTGTTGTTGCCCCGTTGTTGCCGGCGGCGCTGGTAGTGGTGCGGGGCGGGGGCAGGGATGGTGTCTTGCTGTGGTGCTGCCCCATTTTGGGGGGATTTTCTGGTGTGGACACAAACCGCTACACCACTCGGGTGGTGTGTTGCACTGCGCAGGGGCTAGGGCGGCGTTGCATTTACTTTTGTTTCTGAGAGCATGGGGCGGGTCTTTTTTCTTCGGTGTACCCATGTTGCCCGGCCCCCTTTTCCACCCCTTAGACCCTGTCCCTTGGCCATAAATCGACGATCGTCATCACCCTCCAGATTCACTCTGACGTGCGCAGCCGTACTGCAGACACTGTCCCTTGGGCGGGGGAGGAGGCAGAGAGGGCACTCCAGAGGCTATGCATTTCTAGCTTCAGCAGACAGTGATGACAGGTGCAGAGTAGGCCCAAGCAAGAGGCGAGGGAACTGTTGCATTGAATCTGGCTGAAATGTGGGATTTTTTCAACCCATAGGAATAGGGGCTAACAGGAAAGTGCCACCTCAAGTCCTCAAATGGTTGGCACCTGACAGAATAACCAAGGTCACCATTGTGTGCTCCCGAAGCAGTGGACAAGAGTGGCACTAATTGATCATATGTCCATGTTGGCAATATCACATGTGCACGTCAAACAGTTGATGTATATACAAGCTGTTGTGAGTAGCTGAGGAGACAATGAGAAAGATCAGGATAATGGGAAGGGCTGATATCAAAATTGCAACAACAAAACTGGATTTCATACGCAATGGCCCCCTCAAAGAGAAGGGCAATGACGTATTTGTCCGCATTGAGCTATGTACACAACAAAGAAGCATATATTTTGCAGAATCTCAAAGAGGGAGTGTTTGCCCGGTGTGCGCCCAGCACACTACTTTTGTGCCAAGTTTCCCGACCTGAGACCCAGTTTTACCCTCCCTGGGAGAAGCCGCCCAAGCAGATCAGAATCAACCCCCAACCCTTCCCTACACAGCACACAACATAAGACCAAATCTGTGAATTTGCAGTACTAATGTGACATGTGTTGTGCCTAATAAATAGTTGTTGTCCCCACAAGGGTGTGGGTCAATACACTCTGCACAATAAGTTTCGCTACATTTGCCACAAAAAAGGTATGCTTCTGGCAGTACAATGCACAAACCTCAACCTCATCCCCTCCATCATCTTGTGTGGTAGTTAAGTTGCTTCCATCAGTCGTCTTTGAAACATAGAGCAGAACATGTTCCGCTCTTGTCTTGGTGAAAAATCAAGTAGCCCCATTACCCTTGCCTTCTTGGGGAGAAATGAAAGGGCTATATAACCCCTGTGACACGAAGGATAGGTAACGCCTGCCATCGTCCGGGACCACTCAATTTGGCTGTGTGACTCTTGCCGTCTCAGGGGCCACATAACCCCTGCTGCCCCAAAGCACCCAGGGTCTCCAAAGCGGAGAGGAAAGAAAGTTGCTACATAACCCCTACCTTCTGGGGGGAGTATCTGCGGGCGCACGGGTGACTACTTTTAAGGCAGGTTTCCCCGGACTGGTCCAGCTTAGCCACAAGTTCATGTACAGGTACTTGGTCGAGCCAGACGGCTAAATCTCCGCACCATGCGCCGCATCCAGTGCCTCCCTCTGGGGTCCCTAGAGTGGAGGAATCAAGGTGGCCACATAAAACCTGTGCCGGCTTGGAAGAGGAAGTATTGGATAGTGCCTGGTGTAGTGGTGGTCAGAGGTATTCCAGCCTAAAAAGATGCCCGGCGCGCGCCCCATGTAGTAACACTCCCTCAAAGATTTCTTTCCATTCTGCATCTGTCCATTAGCAATGCACATCTTGTGCGCTTTGCTCGCCGTATCACTTCCCACTTACTCAACAATAGAGACACTCTGCACGGTGCACACCTTTGTGCACCGTGAATGAACCTGAAAAAAAATTCTCATTTGTAAGTTTTTAGAACACCGGAAGTATCTGGCAGTGCTGCAATGACAATGTCCCGCACCGTCCTGACTATAGCTACCTTTGCACTGAGTATGTACCCACACATGACACATGGCACACACGCGCCAAAACCTGGGACAACAGGGCACAATCACTGCCCAAACTTCGCCGGAGCGAGAACTTGGCGTCAGGCCAAACAGGAAGGGGAGGCAAAGAGTAAAACAATGCAGGCCGGGCGCCTGTCAAAAAAAATGGGAGGGGGTGTTTGCTGGCACGCTCCTTTTTGGCAAATATCCCAAACTTCAGTCGCACCTTAACAAAGCCCTAGGGTGCAACAACCTGGTCCACCAGCCAAATCGACCTCCGCTGCTCGTACTGCACAATATTGTGCGCCTGAAACATTATATATATGAGCAGCTCAAAAGAGCAATCACAAGGGAGCAGCCTGTAGAGAGCACCCCAAAGATGTCTCACAAATGGCTGGGGTCCCCAAAGCGCGAAGGACCTAGATAGCCCCTTGAATAGCACTGGCCTAGCATTCAGGCCTCAAAGTTTGCTCGTCAAGGCAGCGTGAGAGAGGGAAGGAAACACAATCCACCATCATGTGACGCATACGCAGCCCAGGCTCTCGGCCAGAGTCACATGACTCACTGAGACAATCACCCCTGGACCACCTCAGCATTTCCAAGACCTCAGCCCCATCAGCTGCCGGGTACCTGAAAGGCATATTGAAAGCACTCTCAAGAAAATGGACAGTAGCAGAGTATTGGTTGCGGCAGCTCCTTTAGTGAAGGAAAGGAACAACAAAAAAAGAGGGCAATGGGCACACCCCGTTCGGAAACCTTTATCTTCAAGCCAAGCTACTATCTAACCCCACCCCACCCCATTCTCAAACCCCTGCAAATGGCTTCAACCTCCACCCAACCCCCACTCTGCAAGCTCAAGGCACGGTGAAGAATGGTGGCAACCACCTTCGACTTGCACTGCAAAACTCAAGGCTGATCAAACGGGCGGAGGGGGGGCACTGGTAAGAAGAGCAGTTGCCTCGTCAGTGGCATGTGACAGACCCACGATCCCTTCATAAGCTGCTGCCTGGATGCAGACGCAGAGCGGTAGGGCTACGAACAGACCCAGCCCCAAACACAGTGCCCCCAGCAGGAGGATCCCCATGCTCACCATATCCAACATCAACATGCTGAACCACCTCTTCGTGATCAGCCTTCGGCTGGTTTCCATTGCCTCCCAAGCATCCATGCCCTTGTCGAGGATGAGTGGACAGGTGAATTGATACGCAACCACAAGGTAGATCCCAGGAATCAGTAAAAGCATGAAACCGGCGGTGACACAGATACTCTGCAGCACACCGGCGATAAACAGGGGAATGATGAAATGAAACCCGTCAAAGAAAGTGCTCAGTGTTGTGGAGCTGCCCTTCATAATCTTGAACGCCACAGCGTAGTTGCCGGCAACTAAACAAGGTCCAACACCAATATTCACAACAGCAGCAACGGACCTACTATCAGAAAATACTGTTGTTACGGCGGAAGTCAGTACTAGCGTAATTAAAAGGTACAGCATAAACCCGAAAGGCCTCGTCCAGATGATGCTCCAGCCGCAACTCACATAGGTCCATAAATGGAAGGCATACCCCTGATCTATGAGCGTCTGTGGGCTCCACCGTTGTGGCCTGCAGAGAAAACGACGCAATGGTGTGGCATGCGCATGAGACGAGGACTGAATATTGGGACCGGGTTGTGGGGACAGGAACTTTGCATATTGAGAAACCATGCACACCACAGACACCAAACCGCACACTTTGTCCGTGCCCTAGTCTCTGTCCTTGTCTGTGCCTGTGTTTGTATCCCCACACGTGGAGATGGGTTGAGCCCACTAGTTGGTTGCAACAGCTACTAGATGGTGATGGGAACATTTGCAAGCTATATCCACACTTCAATGCCCCATCAGCAACCAGGAGTGGTGCAGTGGGCACTTGCTAGGGTAGGGTTACAAGGGTTCACCCCATAGGTCAAGTGGTCAAAAATAATTTTTTCTGAAGCTGCCCCCCCCCCCCCTTGGCCTCAAACAAGTTTTTTTGGCACATTGTGAGCTTGTGGTAACCTGTTTTGGGCCCCCGAAAGATCTAAAAAGGCTTTAAGATAGGGCGTTTTGGGACCGAAACACATGCCGAAAGGGATCCAAAACGCCTTCTTCCAAAAACGATCCTGGACCCTTTGGCATGTTCGAACAAGCAATCCTTGACAGTTTGTGATGTTCAAACAAATGTTTTTACTCTGCCTTGAGCCCGTGGTTACCTATTTTAGCCTCCCAAACAGCCATTTGAGGACCAAAAAAGGCTAGGGGCCTTGACCACTTGGGATTCCTTTGCAAGTATTTTTGGCCTATGGAGTACACATTAGCCATTTTCAACCTTTTGGCCCATGCATTGACACATTGTACACAGTACAAGTTTTGGTCCTGCACCTGCAACAGATGAAGATTTAGACTTTGATGTGACGTCAGCTGAAACAACCAATTGGCGGGGGGTTCATTGTGTGCAGGCATGACCACATGGTTTGCTCTGAGAGGGGATGACCGGTAGCATAGCAGTGGTATAACTAAACTATGCGGATTCCTTCCAATTTGTTCATGTTGGCCCTTCTCCGTAGACAGAGAAAGTATGTTTCAGCCATAGCATGGGTTTCCAATCACCAAGGAAACGTTTTTTTTCCCCAGCGCTGGTGTCGTAAACATTTTTGCACTAAGACGTGCCATTGAGGGTTTGAGGGTTAATCATTACACTAAAAAAAAATGGGAGCATTGAACGACTGTTTGGGGCACATTTGACCAATATTCCCCCCCGCTGCCCCGGGGGGGGCAACCCCTCGGTTCTGGACGCCAACTACCCCCCCAACAAACTGTTGGCCGGAGGCCCCTTGGGGGGGGGGGGGGGGGGGGGCATTGGAGGGGGGGTTCAGGGAGGGGCGATTGGGGGGGGGGTCTAGGAGGGGCTTGGGGGGGGGGGCTCCGGGAGGGTCGGTTGGGGGGGGGGGGGGTTAGGTGGGGCAATTTGGGGTGTTGGGGGGGGGGGGGCACAGGCTCCGCTTACCTCCCCTTACCCTCCCTCTAACCATACCATCACCATAAACCTAAGCCTAACCTTTGCAGCAATCTGGTTTGGCCATGCCAGCCATGTTGATTGGGCTGAACAAGATCCCCCCAATTTCGTTCATGGTTGCTTTTGCCACATCATTGCTCTCCATTTTGGACCCCAACACTCACTTTGACCCTAGCCTAGGGTAAGAGCCAGGGCTAGGGTTAGGGCTAGGGTCACCGAGCTGGTGGAACCAGTCTTGGTTTTATAACCCTTTTTAGTGTCTAGGGTGGACCTACCAGGTTTAGCAGCAAGCAAGCAAGCAAGCAGCAAGCAGCACGCACGAAATGGCTAAAAATCAGAACTCCATCGTGGTGCTTCAGATTCAGGTGAAATTTTGGTGGATGATACCTATGGGTGTGAAGTACAATCACACAAAGTTTGAGCAAAGAACTCAACGGTGGCGGCCGGGAACGGGATTCGCAAGTGGCGGACCTCAGTTTCAAAAACTGCAGTTTAGGGCCAAAAACAGCCATTTTTGGGCCAAAAAAGCCCTGGAACACATTCAAAACGGCCAAATGACGGGGAACGGTGGGTACACTCCACGTGCGGCTTGACTTCCCCGTGTCAACGAGCCCTTTGCGGCCCTCTAACTCCATGATATGTCCCGGAAACGGCCCAAAAAGCCCGCAGAAGCTGCAAATGCCGACAGCCACAAACCAAGAATAGGCCAAATCTTTGGCTACATGGCTCAAAATGCGATTCCGAGGGCACCTAGTCCACCCGCAACCCCCCACTTTTTGTGGTTTCCACCCCTCAGAATTGCCCAAACGGACGCCTAGACCCCAATACCTAGGCCCACTAGGGTGCGGCAAGCTGCAAGCTCAAGCCCAAAGAGGTGGGTGCCCAAATGGGTCAACAGGGTCCAGTAGGGGCAAAAAGATGACTTTTCTCAAAAATGATCCTACACCATGTGCGACGCTAAAACAAGTGCTTTTGGACCGTTTTGAGCTTGTGGTGGCCCATTTTGGTCCTCCGAAAATCCCAAAATGCCTTGAAGATGCGCTGTCTTGGGACCAAAAATGGGTCAAAAATGGGTCAAAACCGCATTTTTCCAAACCTCAGCCTAGACCATTTGGGGTGCACAAACGGGTGAAATGAGCCCATTTTGAGCCCATTTTGGGGCATTTTGGCCCCTCAGAAGTCCAAAAAGCCTTGAAAGTGGGCCTTGTGGTGATGGGGTTCACTTGCAAGCTGATTTCACTTTGTCAAGAGCCATCAATGTGTGAATCATTCTTGATGTCCCTCACCAGTCATAGCCGATGTTCCCTCCCCCACCAGCTCGGTCCCAATATTCAGTCTTGATTAGGGTTAGGGTTAGGTGTAGGGATAGGAGTAGGTTGAGGGTTGGGGGTGGGTGTTAGAGTCAAGGTTGGGTTTAAGGATAGTGTTGGGGTGCAAATTGGACAAAATTTTCCTTAGGGCACCTTTGGTGTTCATGGAGCATCGGGCGCCTTAGGCGCCCATGGACGCCTGGGGGCGACACCTTTGGCAACTAACTGTTGGCCGAAGGCCCCTAGGGGGGGGGGGGGGGGAGGGGCAGGGGTAGTTGGCGTCCTAGGACCCGCGGAGTCGCCCCCCCCGGGCCCGCTGCATTTGTGCAATTAGGGGTACGTCTTCTAGCTTGTCCGGAAAATGCAACTTATAGCTATCTACCCTTTTGTGGATCTGTTTTACACATTTCCCTTGGGTGCCAATGACTTGTCGAAGCATTTCTGAACAAGGTCTGGGTCCTACACTATTAGTTTAAAACGCCGCTGGAACTGTGTTTTTCAGATACAACTGGGTATAGAGAAAATGTAAAATTTGACCAAGCTTTGTCAATGTTTAGGGTGCTGGTGCCGTAACAATTTCATTGGTCATGCATTTCCGTTCCAAGGGGTTAAAGAGCTGTTGTGTGCTTGTTTTAAAAAAGGGTGCATTTTTTGTGGCGCCCTAGGTTTGGGGGTTTACATATGGTGCACCCCAAGAGTCCAGAGGTCCGCGGACGTTACCCAAGGGCCGTGCGGCTAGGGCACTTGGGAAGCAAAAACAGCCACCTGACTCAGTGGCTTCTCTCATGGGCCGTGCGGCTACCATGCAGAGGACCGTCCCGCCGTGCGGCGGCTTCGGCAAGGGGTGGGGAAAATGGGCGGGGGCAGGCTGAAATAACATCCGGTGAGACGAGGGGCCCATCCCCCCTGCCTCATGGCCATGAATCGACATGGCCCGTTTTCAAGTCCCCATGGCTGGGTGCCCAGCATGAGTTTTTTTTTTTTGACAAGCCGTGTGGTCAGTCTGAGCCTGGGAGCCCCACAACTGTGACGCCGGTCGGCTATGGACAGCTCTGCGGCCCTGGGACCCGCCGTGCGGCGGCTACTGCTGGGGACAGCCGTGCGGCTGACCCCCTACAACCCCTGTGTACTGCCCTTCCTGGGCCGGGCCTCGGTGGTGGCGAGGCTTGGCCTCTGCCGCGACGACCAGGGCGACCGTTCCTCCACCACTGGGCGACGAGGCTTGCATGAACGGGCACACCTTGGGAGCCATTCTCAGGGAGGGACGTTGGTGTCATTTTCCTCTCGTGATCCCAGACATGTCGTAAGAGCTGACCGTCACCGCCTTCATTGACATTCTGGGTGGCGACTTCTTCACCATGACCGCCTGCCTCGCCTAGGGCGGCAGCAGCTGTAGCATCTGGCTTCAGCCCCAGTCACCGTCCTGTTTGTGGCCGCCACGTAGCGGGTGATGTTGTTGTCATGTTCGCGGGCTCTAGGCAGCGGGTCGTGACCGTCTTGTACACCCAGTGCTTCTCAGCGGCTGCCTGTCTCACCCTGGGCTGCAGCGCCGGATGTGGCGTCGGCCCTACCTCTGCCGCCTCCTTTGCTTGCAGGCAGGATGCACACCAGCATGGTAGTCCCGTGTTTCGAGGAGCCTGCTGCAGTGAGCCTGTGGCGTGCGTCACGGAGCTCCAGCCCGCCAGTGTGGCTTATATCCCTGATCCAGGCGCACGCCTTATGAGCACTGTGGTCAGAGGACCTATATGTGTGCTGTTTGTCTACTGATGCCACAGTGATGTGGCACCCTGAGGCACAAGTGCAGCACTGGCGCCTTCCAGTCGTGACATGACCCTCCAGTGTTGTGCGCGTCTTGTGCTGTGCAACCAGGGAGAGGCAGACCTGACCAACCTGGACGAGTGCTGCCAGCCGTGAGTGGGTGACTACGGCGGCACTGGGGACCTGCGTGTGCAGGTTCCTCAATGGGGACCCGACTGTGTGGTCGGCCCCTTAGCGGCCCGTGCCGTGCGGCACGGACAGTGACAGTGCGGGGCGGGGGGGGGGGGGGGGTTCGCGGAGCGTCGCACAGGGTGTTGCACTTGCTGCGGTATTGTGCCACCCTCGCCCGGCCGGGACCCGGGGCAACTGCCTCCTGCGGGAGGCGGGACCTGGCGTTGACACCATGACGAGTACTTTCGTGTTGCGGTATGACACCTCTAGTGTCCAGAGGTGTCATACCGCAACACGAAAGTACTCGGTTGCAAAATAGGATATGAATTGGGGGCTCTGCAACAAATATGCAGTAATGAAAATTTAGGGTTTTGGTGAATCCGAGCCCCTGTCCCTCTTATATGGTGGCAGGACCTCATTGGCCATACTTAAAGTTTCAGTGAGTGGCATTTATTGATGGGCGAACAAAAACATGGTGCCGTAACATGGTGCTTTTTTGTTGCGTTTTCTCCATGGTTAGGAAATTATTACAACAATACCATACACCAAAACACTTGTGCAGCAGGCCACGCATCCAACTGCATTTTTCACATATTAGCGTTCCTGTTGGGCTGTGCAATTTTTCCACATGCTGCGGACATTGAGGACGTTGTGTTTTCTGCATAAACAAGTCCCGTTGACAACCTGCTTGGCAGGGTCCTCGTAGACAAGTGCTCCAACACCCGCTTCAATTTTGTCATTTTCCACTGCACCAAATTTGGTGTCACCATCACTCAACTCAACTCAACTCATCCTCGGGTACATCCTAGGGTTCTTGACTGGCCGCTGCAAGGGCGGCCATTACACCAACCTCCTCTATCTCGCTGTCAGACGCAACAGGCTCCTTGGCTGTAGGGCAGCGCTTACCACCGCGGGGTGCCATTTTGATGCCTTTTGATGCTGCGGGTGACACAGAGAGCCCATTTCAACCAACCCAACGCACATTTTCATCCCATGACCCCCCCCCCCCCCCGTTCCTGACACCCCAACACACATGCAAAAACCACTCCACAGCATAACCGCATGCTGCCAGCAATCAAGGACTTGTACACAAATTTACGGCAGCGGTGCCGTAAAGTTTTCCGGCGGTAGCACCTTGAAGATGCTTTCCTCTGCCCATACCCAGTGGACTATGAAGGTTCCCCGAATTCTCCATCTCTGCCCTACTTCACACCCTACAAAAGACCCTGCAAATGACTTGGCCTTCCCGAGGCAGGCTGTTACTATCCACACCATCGTCCCGTTATTTGGTCATATTGATACTTGCCTGTAGAGAGGCAAAGAGAAGGGAAGGGGGTGTAGTCTCTATTCCTCGGGGGGTGGGGTCAAGTCACCCTGCTACCTGACCGCCTCCCCTCCAATAGCCTTGCCACTTTACGTAAAGGTTTTGCAGCAGTGGCGCCGTAAACGTTTGCATTAGAATTGTGCCAAACTGCCTACCACCCCCCTTTTGGCATTCCCTACACTTAATGGAAATCTCCGTGGTGTTTTACGGCACTTTTCACAAATGCGCGTCCCACATTTACGGCTACGTTTACAATGACGTCTACGTGTCCACACAATGCACTCCAACTGAACTGGGCAACGAGATGCATGCTGACAGAAAGGAAGAGAAGAAGAGGAGATCAAAAGTGAAACATCTACGGGACATTTACAAGCAACTTTGTTCACCTGAATCCACAGGGGAGTCCCTTGGTTTGACACATGACTTCCCCCCAGTAGATGTTGGCCACAGGCCTTTTGGGGGGTAGGGGGGATAAAAGTGAAGTAGATTTGCTAGTTGGTAGTTCCAGTTTAACTTGCTTGGTTGTGGAGGCATGCCTCTGAGGTGTGTGTGGTTTTGGGGGTAACCGAGGCAAACAATTGCATGACACGTGCTACAGGGGGAATGTTTGCCCGGCGCGCGCCCGGCGCGCTACTTTTCTATTAACTATCCTGACTTCAGCCCCAGAATTACCCCTTGGAAACGCCCTTAGAATTCGGTGACCCAAACTGCCCCAGCTCAAGAAAGTTGCAAACTGGGGTACACAGTACCACTCTCGCTCCTTTAAGGGCAATCTTGGTCGACACCTTAGCAAGTTGGGAGAATGGGGGGTTAGCATGGCACAACCCCATCGATCTCCAGTAGAAGCGATAGGCGTTATTGAGGTATCGCGAACAGTAGAGCTGCATCATGTGCTGCTCCTTACTCGCGAACAACTCCACCTGAACTTCATTCAGGTCTACCACCCCTGCATTCTCGGGGGTCCCCAACAAAGGGGGACAAAATCAGAAGTCAAAACGTACGCTAGGGGTCACCATGATGCCCCTAGGATCGCAAAGTATGGGTCACTAGTACGGCCAGACGCCCAAATAGTTGCACTGCGCGCGCACTGCGCTTAATGCTCCCCCAATGACATGAATGCGGCCTTTATAAGCACCATCATGGCCCCCAACTTCGAAATCAAAGAAATCACCTCGGGTACGAGAAGGTCCATACCCATCCCAAATCAAAACATCTGCCGATGTCCCGGGGGCTAAGGGGCAAATCCATATAATGTTGCCCAACATATCTACAGCAACAGTCCCGGGTCACAAAAGATGCCCGGCGCGCGCCCGGCGCGCTAACGTTCCCCCACAGATCAGGAACAACTCTCGACACTGCACACCAAAGTTCTGACTTTCATCCTACCATCCCCCCCCCATGTCCATCCCCCCCCAAGGGACGACGGTTCCCCCCCACCCCGGGGGGAACCGTCACCAAGTGACGGTTCCCCCCCTTGGGGGGGGGGGGGGAAGTTCCCACCATACACCACTCCCGACCAGCCAATTCTAGTATAACCTAACCAAAAATTTTCTTCAGCGCCTTCGGCGCCTGTGATTTCCTATTGATTTCTTATTGTTCATGGGCCAAGTGACGGTTCCCCCCCTGGGGGGGGGGGGGATGGACACGGGGGGGGGATGGACACCGGGGGGGGTTGGGGTATGAACAGTACTGAATTCAGTGGGTCAGAGCGGAACATTGCTCACCATGCTCACAATGGCAGCAAACCACCCCTACTCCCATGCCGTCGCCGGCAGGGTTACCCTGCAGCCATTCAAGTACAGGAAGGTCGGAGGGTGCTTTGCACCACTGATCTAGGGCCTGTGGCACAAATGTAGGGAGGGGTTGGGGGTCTACAAACAGCTTTCGACCAAATCCAATGTTGCTTGGGAGAAGAGGAGGGACCAGAACACACCTTGCTGATTGTGCACCAGCTGTGATGTCTTCGTTGATGGTTGGATAGAGCTGTTGCGCAGTCTGGTACGTCATGGTGTATAAATTCCTGCCTGTTGGAGACACCAAAAGGAAGAGAGTTGGGGCCTCTGCATGATGGACATGAGAGGTGCACATATGGGGCAGGCATTTAGCAGGAATTCACCCGACGCTTAGGGAACAGATGTGAGTTCATGACCTCTGGGGGCCACGAAGCAATTCAGCATCAGAGCGGCACAAGGGCGATATTGTCCTTGAAATGCGGCTGCCACGTCCGAGTCTGAGTCAAGGCTCTCACTTTCCTTCACTTGGTCACCATGCAACTGGGATCTATCACAAATGCTGAGTCCTTCCAGGGCAATATCCCCCAATGCCTTTGTGAAAGTTATTGGGGCGAGTTTTTAGCATGAATTAGCTCAATTGGTTTGTTTCCCATGTCTCGTACATTCCTGGACCATTTGCAGGACTGTAAACAGTTCGCCCCTCACGCTTTCCTGCGACCCCGTGCTGGACTGTCCCAACCAATGTCCACCTCCGACCCCCCACGCATCTTTCCCTCAGAAGGGTCATCTGACATCTCCAGGCCCAGCTCTTGCCAAATATCTCGTTTCTGTCTCTCCTCCAGCACTCTGTTACGCCAACAAAAAGGAATGGCCACGGGAGACTTGCATGCAATACCCCCCACGTCTACCTCTGGTACCGTCATCCTCTAATCACCGTTGGTTACCTTCCCACTCCCATCGCTCAACCTCCAACCGCCGTCACTTACCCTCCAACCACCGTCAGTTACCCTCCAACCACCGTCAGGTATCCTCCAACCGCCGTTGGTTACCTTTCAACTACTGTCAATTACCATCCTACCGCCGTATGTTATCCTCCAACCGCCGTCAGTTACCCCCCAACTGCCGTCAGTTATCCTCCAACGCCGTCAGTTACCCTTCAACGTCAGTAACCCTCAAACCGTTGTCGGTTACCCTCCAACCGCCGTCAGCCATCCTCCAACCGCTGTCAGAGAACTTTCAACCATTGTTGGTCACCATCCAACCGCCATCGTTTATCCTCCAACCACCGTCGGTCACCCTCCAACCGCCATCCTACCACCCTAAAGGACCATCCTCGGTAAAAAAAGAAGTTGGACTTCTTACGGATGGTCCTGCATGGGCATGGTGGTGGTGGTGGTGGCACGCAGCCCCAGTGATTAAATACACTACTGGCAGCACCCACGACAAGAACAAATACGCCTTTTCCTCCATCCCTAACAGCAGAGCCGTGAGGGTCCCCACATGCACCATCATGTTTGCTATCACTGGTGTGTATGTGTCAGCCACCTTTATGTTGCCCAGCAAGACTCCCATACAGTAGACATGCTTCTGCACTGTGAACCCTGCTGTTGTGCCAGTAACCCGCATGCACCGGTCGTGCACTAAGTGCCTGTGGCTCCGATGGCCACCCCAGCCCTGAGAAACAGGAAGAAAGTAGGCCCCATCCTGAGAAACCCGCTGTGCTAACCAGAGCCGAAGCCTGTGCACTTGCCCCTGCCCTTGCCACTGCCTGGATGCCGCAATAGTTGCACTGCACACACACTACAGTCAATGCGCCCCCTATGGGGTGCATTGTTGTGGATGACTCCACTAGGGGGGGGGGGGGGTATTGCACTGCAATGACACCACCCAATCCTTTGCCCCCCTACCACCACAGCAGGAACACCTAAATGGCTTGTCATGACATTGTGGGGAGGGGTGGCCCGCTAGCAAAAGGGCTTCGTTGGCTTGTGCTCAAGCTCCGATATATAGTGATGGAACACATTGTTGACAGCAAGGGATTTGCTACAGGCACACTGTAGGGTCACAATGGCATCCTCAGGGTGCAAGGGGGGCCAGGCCTCGGTCATGAACACCATCAACTTCTTACAATCCACTCCCAAAATCTTTGGCTTTTTTCCACCACAGACTCGTGCTCTCCTCAGAGCTAGAGAAATCCTCAGCTACCCAAGCCTGCATGACCTCAATTTACCCAGAAGAGTATCCCGACTAAGGGGGTGGTAACTTGCAGGACATCAAACTTTTCCCCTGTGGGATCGCCACAGGTAAAGGCGTCATCACACTGCACATGCAGCCCGCACACCTTTTGAGGTGTCCCTGAAAAGGCCCACACGCCCCCCCCCCAGCCCCCCCCCCCCCCCCCCAGAAAAGTAGAATTTGCCATTAGCAGTACACTTTTCTCTCGGTAACAAAGCTGACAATGAATGTGCAACACCAATAAGGATGCTGCCAGATGGCGAGGGGAAAGCAACTGCCACTGCCACATGAAGAACCTCACCACCCAGGTAAATGGTGGCCAAGCCTTCACCAGCGTCAGCCAGGTCAGGTTTACATGTACACCTGCTGACCTGGACCATGAATCATTCATTGACCAATCCTCTGCGTCACACAACCCCAACCCCTTATTCGACCGGCAGACCCCCTTCTTTGGACCCCCTGTGAAACAACCTGACAAATGGGCACACCGCACCCCCAAAACCTTGCCAAAGTGTTCAGTCTGCAACAAATTGCATCATGGCTGAGGGCCATGTTACATGGAGTTGTCACACATGATCCAGCGCACAGAATTCAGATTGCCGCCACCCCCCGCACACTGCCGCAGGCCCTAATAGTTGCCACCACGTGGATTGTTCCCCAAACACGCCCTCCACCCTACTCGACCCTGTCGGGAGGCACTGGCATCGAAGACGAAACAATCAATCAGCAGACTGCATTGAAATTCCAGAAGTGTTTTTGTGTATTTGCAAGAAAACGGGTTAGGAGGTGGCAGTCCCTTGACTTTGACCTTGATGCCTACAGTTTAGTATGCACAGACTTTGGCGCTAAGACATTACACTGATGCACACAACACACGCCGAGTGAAGCACGTGTTGCGTGGGGTATATTTTTCAGGCATGCACGGCAGTTCCTTGATGTAAAATTGGCTCTTGCAGCAACCATACAGACCTGAACTTTGTTTCTATCCCTCATTCCCTGCAACATGTCCTGCGGTTCCTTCACAAATTGATGAATCAGAAAACAAAATCACACGCAAATAAATGCCACTTCAATGTCTCATCGCCAGAACCACAAAACAAAGAGCGGCATCTAGGCAATGGAGTGTTGGTCATTTGCAACACTCCAAACTTTATTTCACTCAGGGCAAGCTTCAAACCTCCTCCCAACGTCAATGCAGGGGGGCAAGTTTCTTTCTTCAAGAAGAGGATCCATGGTCATGGGGGTAGGGAGGCCAACCACTCAAAGTATCTTGTGTAAGCATTTGCTTGCTTGTGCACAGGCATCAAGCACCTTGCAAATTACTACAGCTGTACAGCTAGCCTGGGTCTTTTTTTTTTGTGGGTCTGGGGTTTTGTGGTTACCTATCTCTGACCATGACTGTAATAGAGAACGTTCTTGGTACGACCAAGAGCCCTATCATGGCAGCAGCAGCAGCAGCAGCGTCCAAAGAGAGGGGTTTCCGAAAAGCCTTCCAGGTGAAGATTGTGGCCCACGTAATTTTGTTTTTGGTCGCAACAAGACAAATATTTTTTGCCAACTCTTTTTTTTTTTGGTACTGGTCAGGGTATACCAAGGAACACCTTAAGGACTTTAAGGTAGGCACGTTGAAATGCATGCACATTCTTTCTGTGAATCTGGGTCCTGGGGTTGCCAAGAGCCACCAAATTTGCAAGCTGAGCAGGCAACATGTCTTCGATGTTAACTCACTCGCACGGCTCGTAAACATGCGCTTTTCTTTCCACAACACCCCAACAACCACCATTGCTACAGAAGGAGGAAGGAGGTGAAGCACCTAACCCCTATGGAATTTTTAGGGGGGGCCTCTGGCATGGGCAGCGCAATGGAGCTGGTGCATGAATGGTAACCCCTTCCTCTTCCACTCAGGCCCTCGCAAACTTTCATGTGCCACTGAGGGCACACCCGTTGCATTGTGTACTGCATGCATGGGCGTATATCTGGGTTTGAAACCCCTGTCTGGAGTGCGGCCCAGGGGACAGTCACTAGGAACATGGTGTTAAGATTTACCTTTACGCAACACCCCGAGGTATACCCCAGGTCAATTTATTTACAGAACTGCCATCGTCACCAACTCCCAGCCTCTGGCCGGCCGCATCCTCATGATCCAACAGCACGCCACAACCCCCTGACAATTGTGATGTTCTGCAATTCCCCCGATCCTTGTGGCCCAGTGAGGACACCCCAACAACAAGTCTGGCACAGGAGGTGGCTCACAGAAGCGACCGGCCCTCCTTCGCCTCTGCTCTCTGCTGCTTCCGTTTGTCTTGCTTGTCAGTGCGGCGCCTGAGATCCTTCTCTCTGGCAGTCAACTTACGGTCGCCTGCCGCCACATCCTGCTCACCTGCCCCGCCGTTGGAATGGCTCGACGAGGCCTTGCTGCTGGACGTCTGGGCCGGTCCCTGGCCGCTCGCAGCGTCGCTCTGGGCTGCAGTCTCCAGCCGCTCCTGGACCCCAGAGGCCCCTTTCTCCAGCCACACCTGCAGCAGCGGGCAGCAACGCTCAAACAGTTTCTCCAGCAGCGCCCCGGGGTCCGCCGCTTGCTGCACCCGCTCTCGCACAGCGGCCAGCGCCCCATTAATGTTTTCCGCCACATCTCCCGTGCAGTCCTCCACCAGACTTCCGGGGGCCTGGCGACAATTGGCGATGCCGAACTGCGCCATCGCAGGCTTGTGCAGCCGCCCGCTGCGCGAATTGTCCAACTCGACCGACTTGGGGCCCACCCCTTGGCCCAGCACCCAATTGGGCTTGACGTCGGCGGGCCGGCGGTTCACGTACACGGGCAGGTCCTCCCGAAGTCCCTCAAAGCACACCCACTGCACCACAGAAATGGTGGGCTCATCTTTGCTGTCCAGCCACTGCCCCCACCGCTGCCCCGAGACCAGCTCTGTGCAGGATGGGCACGGATGAAGCGTGTACTGGGCCCGTGAGAGCTCGGCCTGCAGCGCCTCAAGCCACTCGGTGCGCGACTGATTGCCCTTCTTGGAGCTGTCGGCAAACTCCAGCATGTCTATCACCACCATCATATAAGAGTCACAGAGGAGGCATCGCGCCAGAGCACCAACCTGGTGCTTCATGAGAAGGCCACCTGGCAGTGGGATGGTGTGGTGTGTTGGAAAGTGTGCTCAGGTTCTGCAAGGGGTTTGGGCGATCCATGCATCCAAAGCCATTTTGGGCGTTGTGCAGGGAAGTTAGCGGGTGGGGGGGGGGGGGGGAGATGGGCCATGCACCAAAGTACCATTGCCACCACAATCCTTGTTCGGAAGGTGGTGAACAGGCCTGCTTGTGGCAACCTTGCAAACTGAAGAAACTGGGCACCTTCGTGTGCATTGCAATAATGAACACAAAACAAACGCACTGCATATTCATGTTATCATGCAACTTCCGCTCTGTGCTGCTACATACAGTGTCAATGGGGGTACTTTGTCGCACTACGGGCACGCTGCAATGGCTGCGGGCTGGGAAGAATTCTCTGACAACCCAAAAACATCAAAACCTACATTAAGAAGACAAAACACTATTCAATAGCTCTTCGAGGTACCCCTCCCCCTTGTATAAGCTACGTCAATGTACGGAATTATTACGGTCCCTACGCCCACTGTAGCTTGGACAGGGGGGTAGCTTGCGCGCAACACATACAACTACTGGCACACACGTGCGCATGCGCATGGCATGAGTGCACCTTGACCTCCGCCCACATTTCCAAGTGCATGCAAACACAAGAAAGCCTTGGGAACATGAAAATTTCAGGTTCACACCCATGTTGGCACAAACAATGAAGGATGCGAAGCCTACAAATGTTCGGCTTGGAAACCCTTCTTGCGATCGTACACCATGCGGAACAATTGCACATGCTCACCACTTGAAGATGCGTGAACTCGATTCTTGGGAGGGGGGCACAAGGGTGTGTGACCATCTGCCCACCCTTCATGTACTCCAACACCGCAAATTGGTCCCCCTTCTCCGATGGTCCCTTCATTGTAGCATCCACACGGTCACTGGTGGAACACGTGAAAATAACTAGACGCCCAGGTTCAAAAAGAGAAGATTGCATGGTGAGCTGATGCAAAAAAGGGGAATATAAAGCACAAATATTCCCAAATTCAGAGCCATGTGGGTTGAAGTGGGCAAAGACTCACAAATGTGTCCATGGCTCCATGTAATTGGCAAACGTGACGACAAACCCATGTCTTATTTGGCCGCACTACATCTTGTACGCAATTAAAATTACGTACACAATTATTACGGTCCCTACGCCTACTGTAGCTTGGACAAGGGCGTAGCTTATACAAGGGGGGGGGGGGGTACTTGTCCACAAAAATGGTGCCAGGGGGGAATTAAGCGGCAAATACTGAGCTACCGAATGCCTGCGTGTCGCAGGCATACGATCATAGCATCAAACCAGGTCCGAAGGTTGCCTGGAGTTCGCAAAGGCTGGGCTGTCGCATGTTTCTTGGGCTGGTCCACTCGGGCATCAGGTAAGGAGACTCTCCTACACTTGGCTCCGCCATCACCACTGTCACTGCCACTCTCACCGTCACTGTCAGTGCCCAGCCCTGACACAGTACTGCCGTTCCACCTATCCCATTGCCCACCTGCAGCCCTGGAACTCCCACTACAAGTTCTCCAAGGTACCCTGGGGATGAGACTACAGCCGTGGCTCGATGTACAAAGCATGGCACATCGATTCTACTGGACTTATTCCCAAGGGGCGCCATAGGGCACACTGCAGGCGCTGCAGGGGGGTACCTCCTTGGTAACATTCATTGAACCATTACCAGCGCCTGACTGCTAGTGCTGTGCACTATTGTCACTGTAACACCGACCCTCAGGGGAGCGAGAGCCATGAACCAATCACTGAATCTCTCAACTTCAACCAGAATGTCCCATGGGAGGAGTGCAGAGGGGGGTGGGGGCGCTACTACTACAGAGGCGGACCACTGAGAAACCTCTTAAAATGCAGCTCAATCCCATTGGAGTCGCAATCCTAATACCTGCCCCAACATATCTCCCTTGTCTCTTATCCCATGTTTTCCTTGTTTGTGCTGTTTTGCTTGTGAGCACTGACAGCCACCATTCAGTTGTATCCTGCCGCCTCTTGAAATCCCCTGCTTTGGAGGGTAGTGTCTCCCAACAAGGGGCCATGAGGCAACGGATACTAGGCTCGCATACGCCCCCGTGTCACAGGCGCATGGTCATAACCACATTGTTCAGTGTATTTCTCGCTGCACTGCAGCGCAGACCAGTTCTGTACCACACCAGGTGGTTGCTGACTGTGCTTGGACTTCGGTCATCTGGACACTGAGGTCAGCTCGCACCCACCACCCTCCCACAGTGCCGGTTAGTCCCTATCCCTTGCCCTGCAGGTTGTGCTCATGCTGCCCCTGTCTTGCACTTGCCCTCCGGCACGTGAGGACGTGTCGTACCCGAACTTCGGGGGCACAAAGGCGCCTGTGGTGACGCAAAGGCGTCCCAACGTTGCATCAAAGGTTTTGGCGGCCGGACACCTCAACTGGTCATTGCTGTTCTGTGTGTGGCGCATACCTTTTCAGCCCCACACCTTGCGTGCTCTGGCCGCCTACATTTCCATGTCTACTCGTTCCCTTTACCCTCACATGGGCCGCATTCTCGCTACCCTTGTCATGTTCGGGCTTCCCGACACGGTACGACGTGTCGCACCCGTGCTCCTGGGGCGCAAGGGCGCCTCGTTGTTTCTTCATTGAACTGCTCTTTACTGCCATGGCGTCCCATACACCTTGGTCAGCTCGAACCCACCGCCCTCCCTTTGCGCCGGTTAGCCCCCGTCTCTTGCTCTGTGGGTCTCTCTCCCACTCTCTCCCTCTCTCTCTTTCCTACCCTCTCTCTCTCTCTCTCTCTCTCCTTCTCTCCGTTCCTCTCCCACTGCGTCCCACTCTCTCTCTCTCTCCTCTCCGTCTCCCTCCCATTGCGTCCCACTCTCTCTCTCTCTCGCATAATAGGGGGTTTCGGGACGTTCGGTGGTTCTCTATCTCCCCCAGGGTTCGAACCCTCCTCTACAGGACAGAAGAGGTGCGGTATATCCACTGGGCCACGACGAGTTATTATCCGCATCACTGCTCTGATCCTGATCCGTCCAGCTTCCCCCCGTGTGTCATCCCCTGTCATGCATATCGCCTTTCGCATGGGGGTGTGCTCAGCAGCGTGTAGAGGAACCGCAACCGCAAGGGGGGGGGGGGGGGGGGATTTGCACCTTGGGCAACAATGTCATCATCTCAAGGGTGCCATTGCACGCCAGGATGTTGTGAAATAAATGGCTTATCAGCAAGGCAGTTTGCGGCACATCTACCCTGTTGTGAGCAATTTATCGAGGGCATCTGGACCAACCTAGGGTGGTGGTCCTGGACGCAAAGACAACAACCCATTTTCATCTGCTATTGGGCTCCATCACATGGCACAGTGGGGGAAACGGCGCAAATCCCGTAGCTGGCACTTGGACACCAACGCAATGCCCAAGCTATAGCACCACATCCTTCATCTTGACTAACTTCTTTTTCTTCCACATTGATGGTTTGAAGCAGCAAGTCACGGACTTCAAGTGCACGATTAATGCACGCCAATGGCTACATCATGCCCAAGCCCTGCTACTGAGTGTAGCCCAAGGCTTGGGAGGAGGGAGGGGGGGGGAGGTCACATCGCGTTTAGGAATTGGGAACCCGCCCCCTACCCAAGGTTTAAGAGTGCAACTGAGCACCCAGCCCTTCCTCATGGATACTCTGCCTAAAAAGAGCTCTGTGCCTGGTCCCCAGGCCTCGCCTCCAAGGGTTCCTGCATACAAGACCAATCAGTGAAGAGTATTCAAGGGACAATGCTTGGCCACACAAAAGATGCTATCATTGTTCAGCTGCATGCATAATTGTCAAAATAATCCCAAGCTGTGGACCAGGGGACTACTGTTTTGTACTGGGGCTGTCCACCCTGAAACATCCTTTTTGGGAGGTCATGCAGGCACACTGTAGGATGTCATGCCGAGAAAATGGCATGTGGGGCCTAATGTGACGACTACTATGGCAATCATCACCCAGCTGCAAGTTCAGGAGCTGTAGACCTTACAGTAGCTATCTTCTAACTGGTGTGTGCATATGTGTGTGATTGCATCTCTGTCTCACCAATGTTGCAGCCATGCATCAAACGTTGCGGGCAACTGTTAAGAGTGCAGCAGGAGAGGTTGGGGTCAGTTCAATTCACTTGAAATTTTAGATTCTGTGTTGGTCGCTGGTGTGGCAATGGACCAGAAATAAGGGGGTTACTTGCACCGCGTAACGTGCTGGAACAAACTATGGGGAAAAAGACATTCCTTGGTCCCTTGGTTTCCTCGTTGCTCACACACCGCCCGCACACCCATGTCTCGCTCATGGCTTCCTGTGGGCATCACTGTCACCTACACCCGATCAAATGGTGATAGGGTGCCTGCCACCGTCATCTCCGCCTCCGAGTGGGGGAGGGGGTACACAGTGCAGTATGTGCAATGGTAATACCTTTTACAGCTTGAAACACATGCACTTCACTGTCGAATAGGTGAGTAGGTATACGGAATTACCCCAATACACACACCACGTGCGCACCGCGTATAGTACTCCCTCACAGTTGAGATTTTGAGTGCAGCTATCTGAGAGGTCAGGAAATTGTGTTACTGCTGTATGGTGTCAAAGAATCGAACGCACCTGAACGCAGCATTTTCTCATTAATTGCCGTCCCGCTATGGTGTCAAAGAATCGAACGCACCTGAACGCAGCATTTTCTCATTAATTGCCGTCCCGCTGACCTCTGGTGCTCAATTGGTTGGGAAGACAGCTGGAATGTGGGGGATGTTGATGAGAAAACTAGTGGTTGGAAGAGGCTGAAGTACTGTATGTACGTGTGCATACAGTGTGGCATTTAAATCACCAGACAAAGCCTCATCAAGGGTTTCCCCTTTCCACTTTTTCACTGATCACTCATCACTGATCACTGGTCGCCATGAAACTGTCAGTCATTGTTGGCTGTTTTAGAACATTAGAACAGGACACAATGAGTGCTGGACACGGCATTTGCAGAAAATGTATCTTTAGCACCTTTCTGACAACATGGCAGATGTGTGGCGGGATTAAAGACACATTATTGTGTTAAACAGACAGAATTGAGATAGCGCAGTTTGTTATTCGCATGGTGTAATTTGGCTAACTTTGCGAGTAGGATTGCGTTGCTGATTGGATTTGATGTAGTCTATTGTTCTCATCATCGCAGGAGACTGGTGTGTGCTGAACTGTGGTCACTCACCCCAGTTGGCGACGCAGCACTGATAATAGTGACCATGTCGTTTTCGTGTTCCACAAATGGTGCAAAATGTGTGTCTACTTGCCCAATATCCGTCACACCACCACCACCAGCCAAACTCAGCCCCTACATCCCAATGCCGATTTAGAGAGTGCAGGCAGTGGTACTGTCCTAGTGGACAATACCGCTGCATTTGCATTAATCAACATGATTGCACCCGTCACTCCCAAACTGTGCGAGAACGCATTGACATTGAACGACATTGGAGCCTATTTTGAGTTTAACATTTTGTTGCACTTCTCTGGCAATTTGGACCTTCACAAGCCCTCCCTGTCCTTGATGTGTGTCCATCAAAATCCCCAGGGCTCGAGGAGGAAAGTGCAAGATTTGGGGCCCTGTACTGCCGGTTCCTCCCATTGCCTCCCATGAGTAGCCGCCCGATGGGGGGAATGGAGGGAAACGGGGGGGCTGGTGCGTTTGCCAGTGGGGGGGAATTGGGACTAAAAAAAACGGGCTGTATGGGCCGAACCCCCAAGTGGGTAGGCGTTGGGCTTTTGTGCTCCTTCCCCTGCTCCTACATGCATGGGCAGGATGAAGGGCATTTGATTCAGAAAACCCTCACAATTGTTATGGAAACAAATCAACAAATGCTTGGCCCGCTGGCTCACGAGGGCACGTACGGGGACGACCACTCCGCAAAATCGGGATCTTAACCCACGGGAAACATGGCGACTGCTAGTTTTCAGAACACGGAATTTGCAGTTGATCTACTGGGCAATCTACTACGTTTGTGGGGCGCATCGGCGAGTAATTCATTTTCCGGTGCCGGGGTCTGGGCACACACTGCATATGACGTTTCCGTGGGATGTGTGCAGTGGAGGCTGGATGAGATGCCAGTTGGTACTTCTGGTCGCACGCACACACCCCCCTTTGTCCAAGCAACGGTAAATGACCAGACATTGACGAAACCAACGCCTCGTGTTGCTTAGACACGAGTGTTACTTATGCGCCAAAATCCACGGTGCAAAAATTAACGGAACCAACGCCCAGTGTTACTTGGACACAGGCGTTGCTTGCGCAAGAGCGGGGCGGGGGGTGCATGTTCGTCTTTTCCCCGTTGGGTTGGGAGTGAAGGGGGCGGGTTCATTGGGTCGGGGTTGGGGGTGGGGGGTAGCCTTCTCCCCCTAGGATTACGCGCAGTCCATTTCTCTCTGGCACCTTTAGCGCCTGTGATCTCGGGCCATGTGACAATTTCACAGGGGCCAGAGGACGGGAAGGAACCATAAAATGCACTGTTCCAAAAGTGAGTGGTCTGACTGACGCTTGGACAACACGTCGCTCACAAGGCAAGGGCAAGGGGCAGTGGGGGGCTAAAACCAAATTAAGGTGAGCTCAGGGAAGTCTAGGCGCAACCTTTGGGAGGCGTACCCTGCAGGGGGGGCAGACTAAGAGAAGTGACCCCATTTCAAGACAAACCCAGGCCATAAGATGGGCCTTTTCGGCTCTGCAGCAGGTGGAGGCAAACACAAATCAGGAGCAGGTCACACATGAGCATAGTCCATGAACCGCGGCACAGGGTAATCTACAGTTCAGTGCCAGGGTCATGCCATTCACAAGCATAAACAACGTGAGGAAAGGAAGGGGTAGGGCGTTAGGCCACGATTAGACACACTGACCGTAGGAAAAATACTCCACATGCAACAGAAGTTCGGGTCTACGCTGTAGCCCGTACACATGACCAAAGGAAAGAAAACAGGTGAAATGACACTTCACCCTGCCAACTTGTGCTCACAAATTCACGATCCCACACGGGCCCTGAACATTTCAGAACGACGCCCCATATGTATACATTTCTCTCTCTCCCTCACCTGTGACCACCCGCTTAATTGCAGTCCCTCCTGATCATTCTCAAGATTCTGCACTTGTTAAATACGCCCAATGTAATTTACTTCACGTGAATGCTAGCGAGAGTGTCTTCCCCCCCAGCAATGCTGGCTCAGCCCCCCAAAACTCCATTTTTCGTTTTCTTTTTTGAAGCACAAAGCATGGTGCCGTTTGGACTGAACCCTTCCCAATGACGGGTTGAAAATTTGAACAAACTGTTCACACGAATTTTGTTTGTGGTGAATGTAAAGGGAAAGTGCTGTGCACAAAGCACAAGGAAAGCTGACAAGTGGCACAGGGCAGAGGTCGGGGTAAACAGGGCACAGTGCAGAATCCATCTGCTGAAAGAGCAGGTGGTGATGCATTAAGCACCAGGATCTTTACCGGTTAAACGTCATCATGGTAACTCTCAAGAAAGCAGCTGAAACCACAAAGCGTGTTCCGCTGATTGGTGCAGCAGCAAAATCTGTCATTTTCATATATACATTGCATAAAGCAACGTTGTCAGCCTATGCACATACTGTGAAGTACAACGAGATAGCAAAGCGGACGCAGGCCCCCCACCCATCCACACATACACAGACACACAGGGGACACACATGCCACACCACACTGCACAACGCTTTGCTACACAATCTCAACCCACTTTAAGCTGTGACCGATTCCATCACATCCATTGCCGCGACTGCGAGTAAACTGAGGTCTACGGTATGCGACATTGGGCATGCGTCAATCGGCAGAAATTGGCGATCAGCACTGAATGACTTGCCCCGAAGCCGCCTCAAAATTCCCCTTACTTGTAAATATAAATACTTGGGCCCAACTAGCGGGCTCAGACGGGGATACTGATCGCAACATATGCGGCCAAATCGGCCGATGGTTTAAGAGGAGAATGCGCAATGCCAAACAAAATACATGAAAAACACACGGTAGAGGACGGTTAGTTGGTTCAGAGCCATACAAAAAGACATTGCCCTAGAAGCGGGAGAACTTAGGGGTCTTAGGGGTTCCGGTTTTGGGGGTGGCAACCGAAAGCCGCCAGCAGTTCTTCATCATGAGTTCGAAGTACCTATCGTCATCAATACCCGCGCTAATGTCGGCGTAGTAATCCGTGAACTCAGGCAGTGTGATAATCGCATCGTTGTTCTTGTCCCACGATGCGCTGAAGTCCTGCATCACCTGCTCCGGCGTCTTCCTCTGCGCCACCACATCCGGGTGCCCTGAGCAGTCGTAGATACCCAGCAGCTCGCGCATGGTGACCCGCTCGTCGCTGTTGCGGTCGAGCACCTGGTACGCCATCCGGATGAGTTGCTGGCGCCGTTCGGGCATGGGCCCGCGCAGCTGTCGTATGAATTCGGTGATGGAAATGGTTCCGGACCCGTCCCGGTCGAACACACGCAGCACCTATCGTAGGCCGGGGGACGGAGCTCAGGCAGGGGCAGGGGCCAGGGCAGGGGCAGGGGCAGGGGCAGGTCCCCCTGCGCCTGCCTTCGGCCTGCTCCCTTGGGGAGGGGCCCCTTAGCCTCGCCACCCTACGTTGCCACACGCTACCACACACGGCCCATCACTCTCCCTCGAAAATAAAGCCCAACCCGCGTGGCCGAAAAAAAACAGCCCCGGGACAGGGACACACCAGCAAGAGCAACAGAAAACAGCCACAGCGGCCGAAATTCACTACTCACCAGAACCAACAGGGGTGAGTTTCACACACAAACTTGTACCTGCCCCCGGCGCCGACCTCCAATCCCAAGCCAAAACAAAGCAAAGCCCCGCAGGCACAACTCGGCGCGATCTCTTTCCATGGAGTCTGTAGGTGCCAAAAGTAGCACGCGCTGCACGTGCAGTGCGAAGGCACCCACCCCCTTGTGCAAGCCCTGTGGCCTGAGCTTCCATTGTTGTTCTGACCATCGCGTTTGGGGTTGGAATGATACGAAGGCGCAGCACGCTTGTGTCGAAGGCTGAAGGAGTGGTCCATCCGTGTCCCGAAGGGTCGGTGCGCGTCCGCAAGTGGCCCGTTGCGTAAACGCAGGGGCAGGGGCACGGGCAGTCATGGCAGCCCGTTGTTCCACGCAGCCCCGGGAGGGGGCTGCGTGGTTAGGCCATGTAGGCAGCAGATCATAGATGCAGGCCCACCTGCAGCTGACAGAGGTCTGGTGGCACGTTCATGGGTGCTGCGGAGCTCCGCTGGGGCAAGGGGTAGGTCAGGGAAGGCGAGGGGCTGGTGCCCCGCCCTAACCTACTGCCTCTTCAGCTTGGCTGGCACCGCGCCGGCAAGGGCACGGGTAAGAGCAGGGGCAGGGAGACAGATACAGGCAGTGACAGGGACACGAGCAAGGGGTCAGGCAGAACATATGGGGCCACCTGGTCCATTTCCTGGGGAGTCAAGGAGATGCCATAGGCCTGCAGGCCGCCATGGAACTCGGTGGGCGTCAGGTTGCGGTTGCCGTCGTCGTCCATGACGCGGAGGATGCGCGTCAGCGCGCGGAACCCACCGGCCCCGGCGCGATCGAAGATGCGCTGCCGGACCGCGTCCACGATCGGGATGCCCGTCTTCTGCAGCTGGGGCTTCGTCTGCTGCATGCGCTTCATCTCCAAGTCCGCTTCGGAGGGCGGCATGACGTGCCATTGATTCTGAAAAGGGGGGGGGGCGGGATATCGTACGACAGCACATACCAAACACGAAGAAGTAGACGGGAACCAAAGGTATCTTGGTGGTCCTTTACGGTGGGTGTGTGCCCTACCAAGGCCCTGCACTGGGGCTTAGACAGCTGTTTACAGCGGGCGGGCGCGCCATCAAAGCCCTGGACCGGGGCCTAGGCAGCCTTTGGCGGTGGGTGTGTGCCCTACCAAGGCCCTACAGCGGGACCGAGGCCTTTGCAGTGGGTGGTTGTCCTCCCCTGTGCCGAAGCCTGGGCAAAACATCGGGTCGGATGGCGGCCAGAACAAAAGGGGGACCCTTCGAGGCGGAGTTGCTGCTGCCAGTCCTCTTGGCAAATGGGAGTGCACAACACACGGCACACACGCACATCACACACACTGTGACGAACAGGCAGAGCACAGGGGAACAAACACAGGACTGTCCGCGGAACGAATCTCGTCAGGCCGTGAGTGTCAAGCAGAAGTTGCAGAAGAGAAACATGGGTCGCTAGGGGCCTGTCTGAAGTGCAGCGGTCGCACGGTGGGCGCAATCACAGTCGTTGGGGCGGTCCACTACGCTCATCCAGCGAGTGTCCACCCCTACATCACACACACACACACACACACACACACACGCACGCACGCACGCACGCACGCACGCACGCACGCACGCACGCACGCACGCACGCACACACACGCACGCACACGCACGCACGCACACAGCACCTGGTAGCTGAAGCCCGTCAAGTTCTTCTTCAGCTCACAGAAGTTCTGGGCGCTGACGGGGACCTTGTGCTGGTCGCGGAACTCGGACTTGTAGATGCTCATGTTCTTCTGGCCCTCGTACTCCAGCCGCTTTGCCACGCGGGCCTTGGGGGCCTCTTTAAGGTGCAGGCGGTGGGGGTTCTGGCAGGTCTCCCATTCGTTCACGACGGCCGCGCCGTTGTTCCGGGCGTAGCCCCCATCGTTCATCTCGCGGTTGGGCTGGCCCGTCAGGACGCGGGAGCGCGTCATGAGGTCTGGGGCATTCTGGGCCGCCTTCAAGGCCAGGGGATTGGTCTGCAACACCTGGGCCGAGAGGGAGGGACAGGACAGCGACCTCCCCTGGGGCGGGCGGGGGCCTCCCCCCCACCAGCCCCCAAAGTCATGATGCCAACGGGCAGTCCCAGGGCGGGGGATTCCTGAATACGGCATACGGCGTTATTTTCGCTGGCAACCCGCGGGAGGAGGGGGGGGGGGACGAAATCCTTTTCCTTAGGAAGAAAAAATACAAATGCTACAATTATGATGTGACAGTTTGTTTTTCGCAAGCAATCCTTGGGAGGGGGGGGGGGGTACGAAAAAATTTTCCAGGCGGAAAATTCTTTCCGCCCCCCTCCTGGGACATCGCCACGGTGGCATCATGAGCGGGCTCCCCACCTGTGGCCCCCACCCCCCTTCACCCCCAACCCAACGGGCGGACAACCCCCCCCCCCCCCCTCTCCATGTGTGGAGGATTCCCTCCTCAAAAGGCGCACACGTACGTACACCCAGAAGTACCAACTGGCACACTCCCACAGCTCTTCTGGCACACTGCCGGGGGAGGAGCGGGGGGGGGGGGGGGCGTTGCAGAACTTCCCCAGGGCGGGTACTCCGGCAAAACCGACAGCGGTTGTCAATTGGAAGAGGGAAGTCACCACGTCGCACTTATTGTTTCTCTATTTCGCATAACTGTGGGAAGGCACTGCTCCGGGCCGCTTTCGTGGCGGTACAAATACAAACATCCGCCCCGCAGCGGGGGGGACACATGGGGCGTGTTCCGTGAAGGCTCCTGTTGCCCAGGCCGTTGGTACCCTCAGGACCGTCACCCACGGCATTTCACTCGTTTCTGTGCAAGAATTGATTATAATACGCCACTGGTATCACCAAGTGACCCCCATACCCCTATTCCGTCCAAAGCCCCTTAGCCTGAACACAGCACCGTCAGGAACTGCCGGGCCTATGTGGGGCACTTGGCAATCCGGCCCCTGGCCCTCACCCCCTTACGACTGCAAGCACCTCCTCATCACAAAACGCTTCCCATTGAGCGCGTGCGATCCACAAGCGCTTGCTGCGATTTTGCATCCTCTGCGCAGCGTCCCGCAGCCGAAACCACCTTCCACGCCGGCCGTCTGGCGCCCCAACATACCACCCCTTCCCCCATGTTATTGGCCCCTGGCCGTGATTCTTACTTCCGTGTGGGGGTACAGCGACAGAGGGGGGCCATGATTCTTGGTTCTGGAGGGGGGGGGGGGGGGGCATTGACATGGGGAGGGGGTGGTAGGGCGGCATTGCATTGATTTGCCAGTCGGTTGAAGCGGACCTCGTGCCTCAGAACCGTCGTTCCTGTGCCGGTTTGATCACGCTTGAGGATGGCTGTGTGGTTGTCACAGGAATACGGGGGAAGGGGGGCACAGGGGGGCCGTCCAAGGGTAGAGCTGCTGCACCTGCCCCGCCATCGGCGGGGGTGTCCTGCCAGCCCACGGCGCATGACGAAACCCGCACCTGCGCTCACCCTCTCCGACGTGCGCCCACTTTGCGCGCCCCACATCGCAGTCGTGACCGGTGGCCAAAAGCCAACAACGCACGAGCAAAGGCCACACGGGAGGGGGATCAGGGCAGGCACGGCCAGCGGACCTCATCCACAGAAGTGTGGTATTGATTGCGGCGCGGGGCCATTGAGGCGCCCGAAGTCGTTTCCATCGGGTCTTGGCTGGTGTAGACTTGGAACTCCACCGGGTCCTCCCGGGCCATCTTCCGCTCCTTCGAGGCGCACAGGCGGTGGGGGTACAGGTCCTTGATGGCATTGCCGCAGGTGTTGCCCCCCATGAGGTCGTACGAGCTCTGCGTGGAATTGCGGAACGGCACCCAATTGCCACGCGAGGCCTGGGCCGCATGCACGTTGCGGTTCTCGAATACGGCGCGCTGCAGATCCCCGGGTTCGGTGGTGTTGCCACCGTCCAAGAGATTGATCTCCACAATATCAGAAATGCCCTGCCAATGCGAATCGCGCGTACAAAGTAGGGACCCACTGAAACCCGTGGAAACCCGATACGCAGTCAAACCAAATGCCATACCTCAGTAGCAATGCAGGTTTCGGGATGCAGGGTCACTGGGTGAGTATGGTGAGGTGAGGTGAGGTGAGGTGAGGTGAGGTGAGGTGAGGTGAGGTGAGGTGAGGTGAGGTGAGGTGAGGTGAGGTGAGGTGAGGTGAGGTGAGGTGAGGTGAAATGAGGAGGAGGAGGAGGAGCGCCTGCCGCGGTCCCAAGGACGATGGGCCTGGGCGTCGTGCCCCGGGGGTCCCACGCAGACCAGCCAGGGGAGTCCTCCGTCTTACCTCCGCTAGAGCAAGACGGATCTCGTCGCACACCTGAGGACGCTCCTCCCGGCAGGCCGTCCGGGTCCTAGCGCCGGTGTACGACAACGCCACGGTTCAATGTGCCTCCAGGTCCTCAACACCGACCTCCTGAAAGTCCTGGATCCACCCGAGTCAGCGTCCCAGAATCATCCAGACGTGAAGGCGCGGGTCTTCCTGGGGCATCATCCCCGACTTGAAAACGTTGCCGGGCTAAAAAGAACGCGGCCCAGCACGCCTATGCGCACTGCCGGCGGGCTGAGTACCAACGGCGGCGCGAGTACGGCCACGCTACACGATCACGTGCACCGCCGGTGGCCTGGGGACCCCCGGGTTCTGTGGGTGCGGGACGTGTGCCACAGCTATAGCACCACGGTGGTGCATCGCGGTGGATGTCTTTGACGACGGCGCCCGCGTATGTCGGCGGCACCACGGTGGTGTTCCGCCATTGTTGTCGCGCCACATTTGCGCACGGCTGTTTGGGCGGCGTGCCAGTGGCGCTCTGCCCTGGAGGTCGCGCCACGACAGCGCACGTCTACGGCGGCGGCACCACGGTGGTGTCATGCCACTAAGCCCGGCGGTTGGGCGAGGCGGCGAGCACCGCCGACAACACGCGAGGCGGTGAGCACCGCCGACGACACGTCACCCCTGCACGAGGTGTCACGGTTGGCGGAGCGCCAGGTGCAGACCCCACCATGGTGCCTCGAATATTGAACTGGAGGAACCACCATGGCAAGGCTGGCGCAACCGTTCCACGGGTCTGGGCGGCGCCACAGTGGCGCTCTGCACCGGAAACTGCGCCATGACGGTGCAGGTGTATGTTGGCGGCACAACGACCGTGCTCTGCCACTGAGCTGGCGCCACGACAGCGCACGGTTGTCTGGTCGGCACCACGGCGGCGCTCTGCCCCAGAGGTCGCGCCGCTACGGCGCACTTGCGCGTTGGCCGCACCACGGTGGTGCCCTGCCACTGTGCTGGCGCCACATCGGCGCACTGCTCTCTGGCTGGTGCCACGGTGGCGCACTGCCCCGGAGGTGGCGCAGCAACGGCATACCTGTACGTTGGCTGCACCACGGCGGCGCTCTGCCACTAAGTAGGCGCCACGTTGGCGCACAGGTGCCTGGGCGGCGCCATGGTGGCGCTCTGCCATGGTGGCGCTCTGCCATGGAGGCGGCGCCACGACGGCACATTCGTGCGCTCGCGGCACCACGGTGGCGCTCTGCTGCTGAGCCAGCGCCACACAGGCGCTCCATCGTGGAGGAAAGGGCGAAAAGGGGCATGGGGGGGAGAGGGACGACGAGAATTGCACGACCTACCGGTTTCCCGGTGAACACGTGGCCGTTGCCTGGCTATGCTTGTGGGCAACCCGTCCCACAGCTACCATCCTGAGGGTTTTTATCCTGGTGCCAGGCCACCAGATTTCGAGGAGGTGCACTGTGTATGGCAGTGAGGCATTTGCCCCTCACAGGCTGCACCTCTGGCCCAGAGAGGAGCCCTGGACGGGTGGCAGGCGGGGTGGGCCCGGCCTGAAGAGGGGTGAGGTGAGGTGAGGTGAGGTGAGGTGAGGTGAGGTGAGGCGAGGTGAGGTGAGGTGAGGTGAGGTGAGGTGAGGTGAGGTGAGGTGAGGTGAGGTGAGGTGAGGTGAGGTGAGGTGAGGTGAGGTGAGATGAGGTGAGGTGAAGTGAGGTGAGGTGGAGGTACACACCACCCCTATTTCGTGCATGCACACGCTAAGCTATGTGAAACCCTCCGGCATTTCTCGCACCCATTGGGTGTGCTCCGGATTGTCCCACGAACAGTGGGGAGTGATATGCTGTATACCCCCCTCCCCACATGTCACCAGTGGCGCCATCGAGGAGAGGGGCCGCCACACATCCACCAGTTGCTACTTTGTTTTGGGGGCAGGCAACTCAAAACAAGGCCCCACATGCCCACATGCCCACAGGCCCCACATCGGGACGGTCAATCCCCAATGCCCGTCATGATCCTCCGGACAGTGATGCCGTGCCTTGACTACCCCCTTAGGGCCCAGAAACACACGGCGTCTGTTTTCGGGTGCTTCATGATGCGAGTGAAGCCTCATGGAAGAGCGTAAAGTTTGGCCGCTTTGAATGACCCCCAAAAGAGTTTCATTTTTTTGGCGTCCGATTTGTAGACTACCAAAGGACCCATAACTTCAGCCCCTTGTCCGAAACCGGACTGCCTGGTTGAGGCCACTTTTGGAGCCTCTCTTGCGCATCCCCCCACCACCGAAATCGGAAACTCCGGGTCTCTGCGGGTGGGGCACACCATCGGTCAGGAGGCAAGGTGTCCCGTGAAGGCATGATGGTCCGCCCCTACCCCAAGGGGTCTATGTTGCAATGACATGTCACACCGTGAGGGAACGAGATTGCAGAATTGGCGGATTGCTTCAATGGGGCCTTCCCTGCCAACACCCACCGGCGATGGCCGTGACTGCTCTTGGCTAAGGGCCCCCTGAGGCGCTGACCATCCGACCTGTGGTTTGACCAACGACAGAGAGCACATGTTCGGGGGCGTGACGCGGCAGCTGGTGCGGCATACAGCTACCGCAACGTTCGGCGGCCCGGCAGTGAGAGCACCGAGTATGCCGATTGTACGTACGTGTGCGCCTTTTGAGGAGGAAGGGCGGGAAGAAAATTGCTCTGCTGGGGGGGGGGGGTGACACGGAAGCCCATTTTCCCAACCCCCCCCCCTCCCTCCTTGGCCGCCGTGACGGGAGGGGGGGGTTCAGGGCGGGGGTGCCTGACCTGCCGTGCCGGGGGGGGGGGGGGGTCAACTCAACATCTATGGCTCAAAATGATACCCACGTCGCGCTGATCATTTTGACTACTCAGATGTGGGGGGGGGAATTATTGGTGGAAAAAACTTTTTTGGGCCAAATTTTGTGTTCCTGTGCCTTTGGCGCCAACATCCGTTCTTACACAAAAAAAAAAGGCCCGACGCGGAACCCCATTTCTCCAACCCCCCCCCCCACGGGGGGGACGTCTCCTCGCTTCTGTATGCGACTCCCCCCCCGCAGAGCAATTTTCAGGTCGCCAAGTCCTCCACGCGTGGAGAGGGGGCCGGATTGTCCGCCCGTTGGGTTGGGGGTGAAGGGGGCGGGTTCAAAACCAAAATGTGAGAGGTGCGTGTGGGGGGCCAGGGATGTATTAGAACGGCTGACAGCCCCCCTGGACCCCCTCCCCCCCCCCCCCCGGACCCAGATTTCATGGTGAGAAAAAATGAAATTTTCAAAAGGAAATGTTGATTTGGGCCAGTTTTGGTACACAACCTTTTGGGTCCCAGACCCCCCCCCCCTTCTCTCGTCTAATACATCCTTGGGCGGGCGGGGGGGGGGGGGGGCTCAGCACTGGGCCACAGGATCACGTGCTGTCCTTTTGTCTACCAACTGTCCTTTCCTTGGGAGGCCAAGGGGAAGGCACACGGTTGCGGGTTCGGGCGCAGGGCGGAGGTACATTATCGAGGACGGGGTGATCCCGCCAGGCATTTGCCGCGGGGATGGCTGGCAGTGCGGTGCCGTGCGTGTCCTTAATGGCCAGGCGAAGCGGCTGGTACCCCTGGGCCGAATGGCGGTGATCTGCACGCTCAACCCCCCCCCCCACGGGTCATTGCCAGGGGCTGCCCAAGACCTGCGTGATCAGGTTCTGCCGCATCTTCTCCATCTCATGCGGCTGGATCCGAAGGTCGTTCTTGAGGGTCTCAACGGACTGCCGGCCGTCGGTGTGCTCCACGAACACGCGGCGGCACGCGGTGCAGGCGGCCACCCCCTTGCCCCCGCTGACGTGCCACGTGTTGCGCAGCAGCAGCTCGAAGTAGTCGTCGTCGTCCGTCATCGTGCTCACGTCGTCGTAGTACTCGCAGAACTCCCCCAGCGTCACGGGGTCCGTCGGTCGTTTGTGGGACCAGTCCTCCGCGAACTCTTGGTAGACGTCCTCGGGGCTTGCGGCGCCGCGGAGGACCTGAGGGCAAGAGGGCACGATGGGGGGGATGCGGTGGGGCAATGATCACCGAGCGGGTGTGGCCGGTGCGGGTTCATTACCCCTTACCCCAAGGGCGTAGGGGTGGAAGGAAAAAGGTTTGCGCGGGGGGGGGGGGGGTGTCGTTGGAGCCCCCTTGCCAGACCCCCCCCTTCAGGGCTCCCGTGACGGGGACCCCTGACGGGCCGCCGGGGGAGGGGGGGGGGGGGGCTCTAGGTCCTGTGGTACCCCAACAAAGATGGCCCAAAATGATCCCCACGAGGCGTTGATCACTTTGAGTTATGTATCATGGGAGAAACTTTTTTGAAAAAAAATCTTCTTCCGGGCCGCTTCGCGGTGCACGCGGTGAGTCATGATTAGAGGTTTTAGACTAGCCTCTTTGAACTGGCCTGTCACGAGAGCCCCTTTCCCAACCCTCCCCCCCTCCTTCAGGGGGCTCGAACGATCCCCCCCCCCCCCCCCGCACCGCAAGCCTTTTTTTCGCCCTCCTTAGGGTGGACCGACCGCGTTTGGCAGCAAGCAGTTAGTAGCAGCAAGCACGTGCGACATCAGGAAAACATAGAACTCGGTCCTGATGGCTTGGCTTGCGGCCCCTGGGTGCCCTCACTTCTGACCGAAAATGATTGAAAAATGAAGCTAAAAATAGACCCAAAATGGCTCCGTTGTCACAGAAGAGAGACCTCTGTAGGCATTGTGATGCGGGCTTGTTGTGAACCCTCAAATTGAGAGCCGTCCCAAGGGGTTGTTGGGTCGTTTCGCATCACAACTGGTCTCCCACAAATCCGCTCACGTTTCCGAGGGTAACCCCTCCTCGCCGTCCCCGCCCAAGCTGCGACCACCTCGTGTAGCCATGGGTCTGTTCCGGGCTCAAACGGCTGTGAGGCCACATGTCCATGCCTCAAAGGACGGAGCTTTAGCTCCTGCCGTCAGTCCCCAGTCCCTGTCAGAACCGCAAGATATTTGGATTGGGGAGGTGTTGCCTGCTTGTTGTCGTTGTTGTTACTGCTGAGGGTGTGCGCAGGAAGGGGCAAAAGGGCGAGACGCCAGGTGGAGTGTAAGGCGGGAGGGAGCAGGGGCCTGTCACCCGCCACAGTTCCCATTTTGCCCAGCGCCCGATGCCAGTACAACTACACCTCTGACAGGCATTCGAAGCCGCACGGGGGTCGAGTGAGAGACGACAGAAGAGGAGAGGGTTGGGAGAAAGGCAAGGATGTGGGGTCCGGCTAAGGGAAGAGATGCGCACAGGATCATGGATGGCGATCTGCATGGGAGACCAAACACGATTGCGGGTGCTCTCATTACTGGGTACCCCACTGCCGGGCAGTCCTCGCCTCATTTTATGCTCTTTTGGGCACGGAAACGGTCGTAACTTCATCACCTTTGTGTCGACCCCCAAAATAAAAATGAGAGGCGGATTCTCCTCTCGATGGCCACACCACAAATGCCACATTCTTCAACCGGCTTCTTCGGTCGTGTCCAAGCAGCTGGTTTCACCCTGTGACCCCACGATACATCCCAGTAATCCCCCCCTCAAGTGCAAAAAAAACAGCATTGAGGGGGCTGACCCCCCCCTTCCCCCCGCGCGCGCCTGGAGTGCGAGGCTCGAAACCCACTTCTGAGGGCACCCAGTTCACCCCCCAATCCCCCACCGTGCGCCTTTCGGAACAGGGCACCCCGGTCCGAGTGTCCATTTGTGTCCAGCGAACCACCGGACGGGGGCCACATGGCCTGGGTCATGGGTCCACAAAACGGTCCAACATGATTTACGCCGAAGGTGTTCCCAATCCCGATCAAACGCCTTTGGCCTGGCCAGCCCGTTCAGCCAGAGGTCCTCGAAGGTCTGAAGACGGGCCTTTTGGGGGGCTGCTACGCGCACGCCGTCGGTGTCAAAACCAATGCCATGGATCCCGCGAGCGGAAGTTGCCGGCGCCCACCGGGCGCACAGCCGGGCAAGAGCTCTCTGTCTTTGAACAAAAAAACTGTCAAAACACTCGTCTCTTTCACAAAGGCGCCCCCCTCCCAACACCTTAAGGGACGTCTAGGGGGGGGGGGGTTCCGGGTGGGGGCTGGGGGGGGGGGGATACTATCGAAAAAATGGGTCAACGACGCGTGTCCGCAGAATTCATTCTCAATCAGTTGGGGGGCTCAAAGGGACTCGTATGCTCCTTCCGTTGGCGGCCCAGTCCACGAGCACTACACCCTCGGGGCACCACCCATCCCACTGCCCCCCCCCCCGCCCTCCAGCCCCTGCGGCGGCACGCCCACACCTCCGGGTGATGGTTGGGGTCGTACAGCTGCAACATCTCGGACATCAAGACGGATCCGGTCCCTTCCGGGTCCAGCTGCTTGAACGCCTGACGCACCAACTTGCGCCGGGCGTCCACGGTCAGGCCACGGATCCCCGCGAGCAGCTCCCGCGGTTCGATTATCCCGGAGCGGTCGCGGTCAAAGAAGTGCATGAGCTCGTCCACCTCCTGAGGGAGAGAGAGGGAAGGGGGCGCGGTGGTGGGAGGGAGGGAGTCCAGGGGGTGAGTTTCCCCCCTGCTCCCACGGTTGTCAGCCGTTCTAATACATCCCTGGGGAGAGGTAGGGAGGGAGGGTAGGAGGGAGGGTAAGAGGGACAGAGGAGGGGGGGGGACGGTGGCACGGATGGAGGACCCGTGACGTATCCCACGCCTGCCATGGTTGCCATGCATGTCATGCCTGTCACGTGTATCGCATCTGTCGCACTGGTCGCATGCGCACCTGTCACACACGTCATACCTGACACGCCTGCCATCGGTGTTACATCTGTGGCCTCTTGGTTGGAATTGCTTGCTGGCCCTTGGTGCTTCTACCCCCCCCTTCCCCTTTGCGGGAGCAACACTAGAATTCCAAATTTTGACGGAATCAACGCCTGGTGTTGCTCTGACAAAGGCTGTGTTCGCGCGTGCCGCATGAAGACACACACAGTGACTGTTGCGTCGTGAATGAACTAGTCGCCAGGTGACTCTCCGATCTCCACCTCCAAAGAAGAAGAAGGGCAATACCATGCCCAGCCCCAAACCACAGAAGAAACTTGATATTCATGGGCCACCAGAAAAAAGACTGCCAAGTTACCCCCGGGGGACGACTACAAGCGGTCCTGATGGGGGCTGGGGGGTGTTGCATACAAAGGACTGGGCCCGGCTGCCAAGTTACACGGCTGCAAAAGTTGCGGAGACAACACCTGCTGTTGCTCTGACAAGGGCGTTGCTCTTGAGGGGGGGTAGGGGGGTAGCTGCACCCCGCATTTTCTGGCGATCACGTGGTCCTTTTGGCCGCCCCTTGTTGTTTCTGGCTTCCCCTGGTGCCGCTGGCTGCCCCCTGATTTCTCCGGCGGCGCCTTTGTGTTTCTGGTCGCTCCCCGCATTTGCTGTTGAAGGGCAGGGGGGCGATCCAGTGCGGTGCACGGCACTGTTGCATGTCACACCTGCGGAGTGGGGTCCAGCCCCAGGTGCTGCAAAGCTGTGACAAGAGCGTTCTTGTCCAGCTTCATGTTGCCGTCTGGGCCCAGCATGTCCTTCAGCGTCCGGGTCAGCGCGCGCATGCCCCGCCGCCCGTAGATGTCGTACAGCGTGAGCCGCACAAGGTCCACGGCCGGCAGTCCCATCGGCTTCAGGCCATGGGCTGCGACCGGGGGCGGGATGTCGTTCTGGCCGGGCTCGCGGACGCCGTGCCGGGACGCCAGCTCGAAATCCGCGACGCCGGTGCTGTGGTTGCCGTACTTGGCCTTCATCTCCGTCACGGGCCGCCAGCCGTCGTGCGGCACGTTGTGCACCGTCGTCACGCGGTTTGTGACGCTGCCGTTCATCGGTGGGCGGTGCCCGAAGTCGATCTCCGCGTCTTCGAGGCAGTCGACGTCGGTGGTCTTGTGGGACGCGTACGCGACCTTGTTCGTGGTGCTCATGGGTGCCGGGCCCCTCCTGCGCCCAGAAGACACACAGTGCGTGGGCGCCCTGGCGGTCTGTGTTGGTCCGCGCACTTTGACTTTCCGCCGCTTTGGAGGGGGGATGGGGGCCATAGGCAATACCATCGTAGCACACAATGCGGAATTCAGCAATCCGCCTGCTTTACATCTCCGCCCTGCTGCAGAGCACAGCGCCCTCAACAACAGGCAATACATTAGGCCCCTCCCCTTCCCTTTCTTGTGTGACCTGCTCTTGTTGTTCAAGGTCATTTGTAGGAGTGCAGTTGGGGGGTGGGGGGTGCAGTCGTGTGGGTGAGAGGGGAACGCTTTTTGGACTGCTCATGATTGCAGGGCAGGGAGGGGTATGGGTCCACCCCAATATATACACCTCAAAATAATTCTCACGACTGCCACCATTTGCAAGTCTTCAGCACAGCCCTAACAACTCGAGGGGCCAGCAAGGCCCCGGCGTCGCACCACGTCGCACCGTGAGGGCCCTGCAAGTGCTGAGGCCCCGTTGCAGCACCCACGGAGGAGGGTGAGCACAACCTTCACCCTCAACACACGTGCACACCCCAACCATTTGACCAGTGCACGTGGTCCCAGGTCGTTCGGGCGTGCGTTGCCCTGGTGGCGCAGTGCAATGTTTTGTGTTGACACCATGGCCTGCTCGACGGGGTGGGCCCGGTTTGCATGTTCCCGGAGGGGGCCAGTCTGTAGCGCGTGGGTTTTCGTGGTTCCTCTTCACCCGCCCCAAGTGCTACACATCGGTGACTAGATGGGAAACAGCACGTCATGATATTATCTCAGGGTTGAGGCCCCTGCGGCCCGCTACCAACAGTTGTTCACGCGCCTTTTACTGAAGGGTTGCCAGCCATCATTCCAAGTGATGCCCACACCAGAGGAGATGGGCACATTGACGATGTATCCACAAGTCTGGAATCCCCCGTAGACACAGCCAGGTAGAATCCGTGCCACCACAGCATGGCAAGGCCTCAGCATTTTATGCTGCCGAAAAGGAAAATTGATGCAGCATGTCTTCTGAGGCCTGCCACCTGAACCCCGTCAACGCATTAACCTGTGCCTGCATGAAACCAGCCTGGCGTGCCACCACTACTCCACCTCGGATATCTGTCTTCGTCCCGACCATGAGGAAGGAGGAGGACAACCATTAGAGATGCCCACCTGATGCGGCAAGAGCGTAGCAATACACCTGAGCAATAGCGCTGGGCTCAGGGTTTCGTCAGCCCAGGTCAGTCATTGCATCCCCCTTTCTGTTGCCTGGCTATCGCACTAGATTAGAGGTATGGGGTGGGCCATGTTGGCGTGGAATGGTCTGAGGGAAAGAGCCCGGAATAAAATGGCACCATACAAAAGTTGGGCTCTCAGAGTGCAGTGCTGTTGGGCAGATGGGGGCTGTGCGGTTACTTTTGGTGCCTGCTTATGAAGAGGAAGGTATCCATGTAGAGTGCAAACTGCACAGTGTGCAAATCGTCCCTTCTAGGGAGGCGGTCACCCCAGGGCCAGCCCAGCTCTTTGCCCAAACCATCCCTAGGTTCCCAAAATTACAGTCCCTACGGAAGGTGTAGCTTGGACAACGCGTAGCTTACGCATAACCACAGAATCATTAATACCTTTTGAATAGGTTGAATAGGAAGTGGTTGCTCCACACTTGATTTGTGATTACTATGGCTTGTGATGGTTGACACAGGGAAACGATGAAATAAACTCAAATGGACAGTTTGCATTTAGCCAGTTGTGAAGATCACACAACAAAAAAGGCGGGGCGTGTTCTCTGATGGCGACACCAAAATTGGTATCGGAATAATTTTGGTCCAAAAAATAAAAGACAATCCTGACGAGTAGTATGGCGTAATCATTAGAACGTTGGCGCCCTGTGGAATCAGCGCAGCATTTCTGACAGTGCGTTGAGCATGAATGCAGCATGCTGCGACATGATGGGGTGCACTTCAGGAACAGACGCCCACCCCAATGTTGAGGGGCGTAGCTGCGATAGGGCGGGGAAAGATTGAGGTGGCCGGATGCCCATCCAGCTGGCAGAGGGGTACAAGGGAACTCCCCAAATCTTCGGGGGCCTCACAATGGCCGGGGTCAGGGTCAGTCGTAGACAACCGGGCACACCAATTGTTCTCTCTCATAATAGGATCCTTGTTGCCCATGGTCTGCTGCACCAGGAGGATGGGGGGCTGAGTCTGTTCGAATCCATCCCCCCCGGACCGGAAGGCGTCAGAGTTGCTCTTGAAGCCGGTGTTGTGCCGCTTGGAGCGCGCCAACGCCAAGGCAGAGGCCATGTCAGGATCATCCTCGGCGTCTGCCATGTGACCTGCGCGCTCGCCCCAACACGAGGACTCTGCACACATGATGCTGTGCGAGTGGCTCTTGGTGCGCAGCTTGATGTCGTCGTCGTCAGAGTTGAGGCCCAGAGCGGCCGTGCGCGAGAAGCCCGTCTTAGTTGCGTCTTTCAGAGGGACATGGAGCAGTGGGTGCTTGAGGTCAAGGCCAATAGAATTGGTGGTGCTGTACTGCGAGAGTGGGTTTCCCGAGGGACCTGTTGGTCAGTGATGACGAGGTTCCAGGCTGCAAGTGCAAGCTTTGCAGGATGCGGAAGGCAGGGCGAAGGCTTGGGCTAGGACCGGGCAAGGGCTCAGGGTGGGGCTCGGGTCGACACAAAGGCTGTCACGGAGGCTTGGATAAGAGCTTGGGCCGCTGAGCTGAAATTTAAAGAACGGAGGTCAGTTTATCAGTCTTACTGCGTGGATGAGACTGTGGGTTCAGCTCCGTGGTGTATATGGAATACATCAGTCCAATGGACTGATGATACCGATTGGTAAATAGTAATTCACATGAGGATCTTATGCAACCACACAGTCACCCAATCCAGAGAGATATGACTGTTCTTAATGCGCACTGATGTTGTGGACAAAAATCTTTCAGGGGTCTCCCCCCCACAAAATTGGGCGGGCGGAAAAGGAGCGCCGGGTCCAGAGCCAACTTGATGGACGGAAAGAGTCACTCGTACCATGCTCGCCCCCGCCCCCTTTTGATCGACCACCTGCACACCCACACATCATCTGAGATGAGATGCCCACAAAAACTACACGACTTGGAACGAGGATAGTGCTTAGGCATGCAACACTGCTCAGTGCCGGGGCAGACAACCTTTGCTGTACTCGACATTCTTCTCGATGTTCCTCCTTCCAGTGGAGCTTTGCACCTTCATCATCATTGTGCTGACAGCAATTCCCTGGGACGGCCCCAAGCAAATTTCAGCAAAGGGTTGCTGTAGCCAGCGCACTGTGGAGAGAGTCGACACGGGAGCAAATGGGCACACTGGATCAATGGGGACACATGCCTGTGCAAAGGCAGCTGGGCTGAGCTCCACAATCATGGACTACATCGCAGAGCATTATCAACGGGAGTGTCCCACGAGCCCTCCCACCTGCTCCCTTCTATCTGACTGGCGCATCGTGATACAAGCGCCCTGCCAGCACATCGGCCTGTCTGTACCTCTGACACATATTCCACTGTAAATAAAAGGACCCAAGAAAGGGTTTTGGGATGGGGTCGGAATGTAAACCCCCTAAACCCACCTTGGGGCTGCTTTAAGTAGAAGTCGGGGTTGCAGCATGCTTAAACTACGAAAGGTCGAAAAGATGTCGACATGTTCTTTTGAGTGAAGACTTGCTGTTGAATGTAATCCACTGTCACTTGCGCGGCGTTGTCTTGCCTGTCCAACGATGGGGACCACGTGGGGCTGTTTTTGCAGCACAGAATTCGCACTTCCATCCCGCATGTGAACGGCTAAGCCTATTAGTCTGTGCTTTTGACTCTCGCCCTCATATTGCTCACTGTTGTACGCCCATTGCACATTGCCCACATGTGTCTTTGTGCCATACCTTTATGCTCTTTGGCCTGGCTTTTACGGGTATACTGTGATTTTAGGCTGGCATCTCGTGCCCGCTATGGGATGCTACTTGTGCGGAGCTCGGGCTCTAACCATATGCCTGTTAAACCATACAGTGATGCCATGCACCCCGACAAGCACCATAACTACTGGGCAGAACCGCAAAGGGATGGGTGGCACCGGGTCTACCTGGCATGATGAACACCACACAGGGACACAAGGCAGGAGCCACACCAAGGGCGCAGCCTGGGAACACAGCCCTGACTAGGAGGAAAAAGGCAGTATGTTCATGTCCGGCCTGTGTACAACCCAGGGGTTGTTACAGTCTGTTAATTCTTGGAGGCTTCTGGATGGATGCTTGCTTGCTTGGGTCGCTGAAACTGTCACAGTGCCGCTCTGTGCAATCACTTGATTGCAAAAAAAATATGTACCAGGCAGGTGTAACGGGTGGAAAATTGCGTTTCTGCACAGCTCGTGCACAGTGCAGGCACGCGCACATCGCCCAATCATAAGATAGCTTTCCCGTGACTACCCTGAAAACCACCAACACCGGGGGAGCTATGAGAGGGTAAACCTGGGGCTGATGTCGAGATAGTTAATAGAAAAGTAGCGCGCCGGGCAAACGTTCCCCCAATAACAATAATATCAAGTAAAACAATGTCTCCGCCATCGACTGCGATGCAAATTGAGAGTGTCGATTTGGTCTGTCATTGATTCAGCGGCTAATTTTGGCTGCTTTTGGCAGTTCATGCGATCTTAACAAACTGCAACCTCGGCAACTTCATTAGCAAACTCAAAACAAACACTCTGCATCTCCACATTGTCATGCACCGTGCGCTCTGTGCTGAGTACAGCTAGCGCCTGGCATTTCGCCTGGCATTCACCACCACTACCCAACCCGTCCAGCTAGCGCCTGGCATTTCGCCTGGCATTCGCGACCACTACCCAACCCTGACGCTCGGTTGTCACTGTCAAACATATCCGACTGTTCATCCTCAGTACTGATGACACCGCTACCCAAGTGCTATTCCTGGTCTGGTTCTTCCATGTCCTCCGTGGACCGTGGTGTTGCTAGCCCCCCCCCCCCCCTTCGAGAACAACAGTACCGTAGGTGTTCTTTCCGCAATTTTTGGAACTTTGCCGTTGTTCTGGCAAGGGAGGGGCGGGGGTTAGATGCATTGTTCAGGATTGCTGCTCCCATGACTAAGTCATTGTTTGCATCTCAGGTAAGGGTGTCCAGCGATGCACCACAAAAAAGAGGCAGTGTGAGAGCAATATTTTAATGGTCCAGCATGGATGCAGACAAGGGTCAAGGCCCTAACCACCGGGGGGCTCATTTTCGGTAAAATTTCTGCCGCATAAATTCTGGGGGCGCATCGTGCGCTGTGCCAAAAGTAGGCTATTTTGGATCCATTTTCCCTGGCAGCCAAGGTGACCGTGGTAACTACTGTGTTCCCATACCTGGACTACTCAAGAGTCTTACCCAGTCCAAAAACTCAGATATTAAGTTAAAAACTATTTTTCCCACTACAAATGCCAGATTGCTATCTAAATCTACTGTTTTTGCACTGTGGAACATCCATAGAAGCTCCCCAAACAAACTTTTGACGGCGATCGGATACCACAGAAGCCTGTTACCAGCATTAGGACCAGCAGTCATTTGACGGTACTTTGCCTTTACCTTTCCCACAGATTTGGCTATGGTAATGAGTCCCCATGCCGCAAGCGGTCTGGGCGGTGTTTCTGCCCCACGTCGCAAGAACGAAGCGCAAACTCAGCATTGGCTACATCACCTCTGCCTTCTTGGGGGCCCAAAGTTGGGTGGCATGGCTACATCACCCTTGCCTTCTCGGGGTCCCCATGGTGGGGAGAAATCAACCTAGTAAGGAGTGGATGTGGTGGAAACGAGCATAAAATGGATGAAAATGGGTGAAACTTGGTGAGAATCCCAATATACCATATCCAATGTGAAAGAAGCATCAAAATACCTGTTTTCAAACAACATTAATGCCCATAGTATCACAAAGTATGAGGTTCCAGGACGGCTAGTCGTCCAAATAGTTGCACTGCGCGTGCACTGCGCTTAGCGCACCCCCTAAAAGGTCACCGGTGGGGCACGGGTCAAAAAAGATGCCCAGCGCACGCCCGGCTCGCTAACGCTCCCCCATTGTTATTGCTATTTGCACTATTTGCCAAATATACCTTCTTAGGGGCCGGTGAGGTGAGTGGCACGAGGAAGCGCAACGTCGTGAACTCAAACTCGAGCTGCATTTCCAATTTCGGAGAGCGTATGAGTGTGATAGAAAGTCGAAATCAATTTGGAGCCTCTCATTCGGACCCGTCCTTTTGAGCCACGCAATTGGAATCGCCCACTTTTTTGTGCAAAATTCAAACACAAAGCAGCTGATGTGAGATCCACTTGTCTTGAGATCCGCATTCTGGACGGTCTGTTTAATTTTGCTTGGTGGCATTGACTTTCAATTTACTCCCCCCCCCCTTGTCCTACCCCACCCTAGGGAAGACGGTCCCCCGCCACCCCGTGTGGGACGGTTGCCAAGTGACAGTGCCCCACGCCCCCTGGGGAACTGCACTACCACCATACACGCACATTTTCAGGCACAAAAATTGCAGTGCAAAACGAAAGAATCAGTGGCAGGACTGTCTTGCCTTCACACTTATGAGAGATGGGGCGATATGCATCACCATGCTCTGAATATGCATATGAATATGCAACGACCTGCACCAAAACAGTCTCCCCTGTGGAGCGGATGAACATTACATTTGTCACAGGGGTAAACATCGTTGTGCTGTCAAGTTCCATTTCAGCGAGAGTGAGCAAAATGTCCTGCGAAGAGAACAAGGGATACAAATGGCAGTGCCTCACAACCCAGTCACCCACACAACAACACAGTGAGCCGTAACAAAAAAATTTTGTGTTGACCAAGTGACGCCCCCCCCCCCCCCGGGAAGGACAAGGGGTGGGACAGGACAAGAGGGGGGGGGGTAACTTCGCCTCCGTCTGTGTCAGTGCTTTGATGGTGTCGGATGACGTCAAACAAGCTGGGGAAGGATTGAAAGCAAAGATCAACAGCAAATCGGTTTGGGTTGGAGCTTTGGACATGTAGGCCGAGGTCAAAGGTCAAGCCGAGGTGGGATCCAAAACAACAGGGCAACGGCGCTGTGCTTAAAATTTGAGAAGTCAAAATTGCAGAGGGAGCTGCGCTTCCGCCCATCCCCTCCAGCAACTGGGACCTCGTGGCACGCAACAGTCAGGACAACCCGCCTCAACATCAGTGAAAGAATCGCCAAATCACCCGCCCGCCCCTCCCCGCCCTTTGAGCAAACAACGTTGACAGAAATTGACAGAAACAACGCCCAGGGGTTGCCATAAAAAAAAAAAAACTCTGAGTGTCCAATACGCCCCACAATGGCGGTTGGTGGGTAACCGATGGCAGTTGGTGGGTAACCGCTGGCGGTTGGTGGGTAACCGATGGCAGTTGGTGGGTAACCGATGCCGGTTGGTGGGTAACCGACGGCGGTTGGTGGGTAACCGCTGGGGGTAAGTAACATGGGGACATAAAAAAGACCAAAAAAGCGAAGGTAAAAATATTGCAGGCAACTGGGTTGGAACCCAGGTCCCCTCGAATGATAGCTTTGTGCTACTACCAACTAAGCTATGCCGGGATCTGCTGAGCTAGACATGTCAGAGAGTGGCTGCCATAGTAAAAAAAAAAAAAAAAAAGGGTGAGTGTCCTTATGGCAACCCCTGACAGCGCCTATTGATGCGCGCAACAGTAAACTATTCAAGAAAATCAGGGCGGAAAACAGGCTATGAGGGTGCTGAAATTGCACCGTGCGCATCAGAGGAAGCAACGGTTTACTGTGTTGCCACTCTATATTTGCATGCTCAAAATGCTCAGAATTTTATGAGGAAGTCAATGCATGTCAAACATGAAAATTCTTTTTGATCCCTGACTTTCCCCACCCTATTGGGCCGCGAGAGCCGTGCCCCCTTTTCTATCACACTCTCTGGCAGGGGGTGTAGGCAGCTGCAACCCTCAACACCCGAGGGATGAGGTCTTTGGGGTGGAGGAGGCCGTTGTTCATGCAAACCTCTTAGGCCACCACGTCCCTGCCTACCTTCAAAAAACGTGGAAGGCGGCGGAACCCCTGGGAGGTCCAACCCCAGCAGCCGAATTTGAAGGGCTGATGTGAGGTGTGGAATGTGAGGCGGCCCAGTAAGCAATCCGAATACAGGGTGGGAAGGGCCCAACTGTTCATATTGATTGCCACACAGTCCCAGCTGGATGGGCCCACAATGGTGTTGGGCACACGCTCGCTGCTCGCTGGTAGGACCTCATAGATAAAAGACACCACTGCCTGGCTCCGATAGTCCTGAATTTGGCTGGTTCTCTGGATTCTCCCTGCCCTCAAGACACGGGCACAGTATAATTCGAACAACCATCTGACGGGTGGGAGCGCGCGGCCCCGGTGTGCGAGTGCACTGTAAGTAGATCAGCTTGAGAGGCGGGGATGGGTGGGTGGGGAGAAAATATACTGCACACTGTGGATAAGAGAGGCAGTGATGCCAAACTGGGGTTTCTGGGGAAACCTGGGTTCATTGACATGTGAGCTATTGAGACCAAGGGAGACATTGCAAGGTGAAACTTTTGTTCATATGCATGCATCCCTTATGCCCATTTCACAAAAATATTGCCCTAAAGAATGTCTTTCCCATACACACAAATAGCATTAACCAACCGGCATTCAGTACCCACTGCCCACTGTTGAGGAACGTTTAGTGTTACCATAATTTGTGTGCGCACCAGGCTGACGTCACACTGTGTGCACCGCGCGGGCGGTACCCTGTGTACCACCATGCACCCAAATCAGCTTCCCGGCAACTCTTGGCCAGCCAGTCTTGCAACTCAATTCTGAGGAACCACACAGTACAGAAAGCGAATTCTGTCATTGCTAAAGCATTGCACTGGCAAAACCCATGGTGCAAAAAAAAAAAACGGACACAACAATGCTTTGTTTTGGTTAGACAAAAAGCTGTTTGCCCAAGGGGGCTGGCCCATTCAAAAAACTGTGGTCAGAAAAACGACTGTCCGGTGGGCCTTGACAAGGCCATGCTAGTGCATGGGGAGAGAGAGAGGAACAAACAGGGCCTTGCGGCAGTCAGCACATTGTTGCCTCTCGCTAAACCTGCAGTGTGAAGAGACCAGAGGGCCAACCAGCAGACAAATTGGGTCGTTATGCTGGATCAATTATTGAGATTAAAGCAACAACTGCAATAAGCCGTTAGATTTCAGGTCAACCCCCTTTTTGAGATATTTAGGGAATGGGTACATCCACCACGAGCATATGGCATGTCTGGCACAGTGGGTGTCATGAAATAATTGTATCTACACCCCTTTTCATCTGGCTACCAAGGCCATCTCGTGTGCATATGTGCATGTTACTGTGAGCCATGGCCGTCCTTATTTACAGATCATGCGCTCTCACGTGAAACGAAATATGCAAGGGCCCTCTTCCCTGTGGACAGCTGGTTGCGCGCTGGGTCAGGGCATGAAAGCAAAAGAATCAAGGGCAGGTCTGATTTGTTATGAAGCTGAGGTGATAGCGTAGGGTGACATTCAGAAATAAGCTGCAAGCAAGCAAAGCATATGAAACGGTCAGAGGCAGGAGTTGTTAATCTCGTGACAATCCGTGGAATATCCATGGTGCAGTTGCAGCATCATGCCCTGCCAGCGAAATTCCAAACCCCACGTGTGCCGCAAGGCGCAATTACAAGTCCACACATGAACACATACATGCAACGTCCGTTTGCTGGGACATCCTCCAATCAGGTTCCTGCCGCCAGCTAGTGCAACTCTGAAATGCATCAAATACAAGCAACTCGTCAATCCCAACCTGAAACGGTGCACCGAGTCTCGGAGTGATAGTGCAGATTGCAGACAGTCAGGGCCGCACCTCTGAGAGGAACCAGCACTTTTCAGGGTCCAGGACGGGCGGCGGGCGCCGCAGGATGAACCCAAAAGGGGCTTGATGACGCAACGCTTCCCCACGGCACCTGCAGGGCACGTGCGGCAGTGCGACGGTGAGTTGCCGCCACCAGTACATGCTGTGTCCTTACCCGAATCCGGTGCCCATCGTCCACCGAGACGAAGGCACGTTCCCCGGGTCTGCAAGTGCGTCAAATTCCGCCAGGCTGCAAATTCTGGTGCACGTTCCATGGCTGTGTGGCTTCCTTGACAGCTCGAGCACCTTAGAGCCCAGAAATTTCACTGCATTCCAAAGTGTCAGCCTCTGGGAACAAGAAAACACTGCCTCCAATGCCCCTCTCTCTTGACCCCGTGTGCACCAAGACTGCTACTGGGCTTGTATTGACACCAGAGGAGGGAAGGGGGAAGGGAGGTGTGAGGGAGGTCCGAGGGATGGCATGCAAGGGGGATGCAACGGGTTTTACAGCGCACGGCGGGGCTTGCATTCCAAAACACTGTGCTATTTGTGTCCACTGGTTGGGATGTGCCGGCCACGCAATTCTGGAACAAGCAGGACACCTTTTGTTTGTACTGAGCTTCAGCTCAACTTTCCAGTTCCTGCACAGAAAGCTGCACCCATGCACCCCCTTTTTTCTCTTCCTGGCGATGATCAAGGAGGCTGTTGCTTCCACAGGGGAGCCTATTGAATGGTTCCAGGGGAAGCAGCGTTGCCAAGTCCCTGGATGCCAAGTGTCTTGGGTTGGCGAGGAGCCAGGCCGGGGCCAGCGCGCGACCGACGATGCGGCGACTCCGCTACTACGGCGGGATTCCTCATTGGCAGCAACAGTGTGCGTGCGCCACAACGGGAGGTGGGGTGGCGGGAAAAAGCAGCTGCAAGTCAGAGGGCCTGTGGTCAACGAACAAACCCTGCCGACCACCCGACCTCGTGTCGTAAGCAAATATGTTCCCTCATGCTCTTCGTTGCACTCCTCCACCAGCCCTTGCGCCGCACAAGACTCCGAACTCGGGCCACAGGGCTCGCAGCAAACCCGTGCCTTTGGTTTGCAGGGAGCACTGCTGCCGCAGTGTTGATGCCCAAGAGGCGCTGAAAGCCCCCGACGCCATGCGGCCCGGAGCAAATACGCTGTCGCGGCCAGGGACCTATGGTTCCAACTCAGCAGCATGTGCTTGGCGGTTGTGGCGGGCAGGGGTCGCGCAGGAGAAGGCCTGGATGGAGGTGGTACATGCGCTGGGTACGACAGCAAACGTCAGAGGCAGGGCTGATCTTGGGCTGGCGGGCGCCACTCGATCCTTGCTCTCACAGACCAGACGGTAGTCAAGGTGCACCGAACAGCACGCACGGAAATCGCCGCTTTTTGTCATTCCGAGCTGGTCACCACAAGCGGCCACAGCAACATCGGCGTCCCCTACCGCAACCACAGCTCTTTGGGCTCCACCAGCAGCGACTCACCAGGGGCCCCGGAATGGCGAACCTCCACGTTGGTCACCGGGAGCTGGCTATGCTGGTCAAAAGTGACGAGAGACTTCTGCCAGCGTGGAATGTTGCGGCAGCACTGGAAGCAGCAGCCGTCGTTGAGATACAAAGGACTGATGTGTTGGAAGTTGCGGTCCTTCCATTGCCCTGTGTGCGTCGGGTAGAACTCAGGGTCCACTGTACACCCGTATGTTGAGTTCACCTGGAAGAAAACAGGGCAAGAGGCCTCTAACTAAAATTGCCGAAGAACAGCACAGATGCATATCTGGGGGGCCAGGGGTGCCCCAGCAGCCTCAAGCAGGGGCAAGCTGCTCAAGCAGGGGCAGGGCCTTGCTTAAGCAGGGGGGGGGGATGGGAAGAGGGGGTCCAGGGAGAGGAGGACCCCCCCCCTGCCGGAACGTACCCGATATCCAGCAAATAGACACAACAAACACAAGAAAACGAGACATTGCACATCCCCAGCCATTACCAGCTCTTTGTTTTGTTTGTTCAAACAGACTGCATTGCATTGCATGAAATTCAAGCGGCAGACAGCTCATCGGAATGAAACGGCGGTGAGGCTCGGCGGCGGTTCGACTCGGCCGAAAATGAAGGAGCCAATGGCGGTGTCGGCCCGCCGAACCGCCGGGCGGCGGTCCGGCCGGCCGAGACCAACACCGAGGATTTCGGCCGAAAATTTGGCCAACACCGCCGGGCGGTACTCCGGCCGGCCGATTCGGCCGGCCGAGACCACGACCGAGGATTTCGGCCGAAAATTCTGCCGACACCGCCGGGCGGCGGTCCGGCCGGCCGAACTGCCGGCTCGTTCTGATACACCCCCCACCCCATGTGCCTCTTGAAAAAGCAAAATCCCCCTCTTAGGCCCCTTAAATAACATGACTCCTGCGGTGGCTACAGACCGCCTTTTGTGTGCACCGCCTTGTGTGTGCACCGCGTTCTGTGTGTACCGCCTTGCCTGAGGCCCCTTAAATAACATGACTCTTGCGGTGGCTATAGACCGCCTATTGTGTGCACCGCCTTGGGTCTGCACCGCGTTCTGTGTGTACCGCCTTGCCTGTGGCCCCCTAAATAACACGACTCCTGTGGTGGCAAGAGACCGCCTTTTGTGTGCACCGCCTTGTGTGTGCACCGCGTACAAAGCGTGGATTGCGAGTCATCAACCTAGAAAGGAGTGGAAGTGGTGGAAATGAGCAAAGGATGGGTGAAAATAGGTGAAGGTGGGTGAAAAAAAGGGGTGCCTAACCTGGGGATGCTTAGGGGGGGGGGGTGCGTCGGAACGGCCCGGCGGTCTCGGCCGGCTGAATCGGCCGGCCGACACCGCCGCCGAGCCGAACTGCCAGAACCTAACCGGCCAAGCCGAACCGCTGCTGAGGGTACCGCCGGTTCATTCCGTCCAGCCGCGGCAGACAACGCACTTCATAGTCTCGCACTGCCCTTTCCAGCGGTGACAAACTCACACAGCGTTGCCATTGGTACGCTCAAAAACAGTGTGAACATGCTTTTTGCATTGTATGCTTCTTGTCTGGTGCGTCTGGTGAGCACAGCTTTAAACCTAAATTGACGTAGCGTGTCGATTACGTCTTTGCGTTTCACGCGAGGCGGTGGTTGGACCAGGGAGCGGAAGTATGCAGACAACGAGCGCTGGGTCGTGATAATCTGCAACGCAATAAACCTAGAGTACACATGGAACAATAAATAAACACTCCTTGACACACGCTGAAGGCATGGAGAAAAACTCTGACCCCTTGCCAAAACAAACAGCACACTTTGCCATCAGAGATGTGGGTCCATGGGTCTGTGAACAAACAAAACAACAAATGCACAGATGGCCAAACAGCTGTGACACTCAAGTATGCTGTCAGCCAAAGAATTCCCACAATATGATGCACATGCAGAAAAACAATTTCCACCAACTGCACCTAAAATGCCCATTTCTGGGGTGCATTCCTACAACCCACTGAATCGGGCTAACAAATCGGGGTGAATCGGGGAAATTGGGCCCGGATTCAATGGGGCCACAATGGGTCAGGTTTGCTTCACCGCAATTAGCTCTAACCGCGCCTGCCCCGTCTTCATTGCTCTCAGTTCAGTGTAACGGATCATTGTTCTCTGTGATCGCTGTCCGAGTGTTCAATGGCTGGGGTTGAGGGCCGAGGTCCCTTCCTCCCTGCGGCACTGTACCAGGTCAGCTTTCGCCTGTTGGGCTGTAGGTTGGCAAACATGCAGCCAGGCTCACGCCCGTATGCCTGGCTGTTTTTCTACTGGATCAGGGGCGTGCATGCAGGTCAAAGTCACCAGTGGGCGGGCACTTGCTGTCGCTGGCCCCATTCAGCCATGCCCTCCCTCTGTTTGCTTTTGTTGGACCTTGGGCCGAAAGGCCTACCGGGTACACGAGGACATACAGAGTTATCAGGCACATACATGTGTGTGTTCGGGTGTGTGTAGCGCAGGTAGTTGGAGAGAGAGCATCAGCAGGGGGGCACCAACAGCTGTTCTCTAGGGTGGGGCATAATTTATCTGAGGCGGCCGCTGCCCAAGTGGCGGCGCACTCGGCGCCAGCCCTGAAGGAGCCGGTTCGAGCCCCGTTGCTGCCGATTCGATGGGGGGGGGGGGTTGCGTTTAGTGTGCGGTTGGCGGTGTTCAGGCGGCCATGGTGGTTGGCAGTGGGTATGTTCGGCCCTGTTTGCGCCACCGTGGAGTCGTAACTGACCGCAACGTGGGAAGCTCACCCAATGAATGCAGTCCTGAACTGCAATCAAGGCTTGGACAACGACAGCGGCATGTGGATGATGGCATTGCTGTTGACACTGGCGCTGAAACTGGTGCTGGCACTGCGGTGCAACTGACACTGGGTTGTCATCAATACGAGCATCAGCATGGACTGCAACATCCAACTGCAGTGGCGCAGGGAATACTAGCACCAGCAATAGGAGCAACACAGGGGCAGCTTTGGGGGCACCCCTTGTGACAGGCCACGAGCAGACCCACAACCCCCCCAAAACTATTCAAATTCCCTCAGCCTGACGTACCCAACCACGCAGGCCTGAGCCCACCCCAGCCCCCTGGGGTTGGAGAGACTTCATTAACATGAACCCTGCTCTAATCCAACTACGGCCTTGGCAGAACTATGGACACCTTCATCTACCAGTGGGGCCTGGACCCGGGGAGTAAATGCAGCTGCACGTTTGGGCAACACACTTGGCTCGCTTTGCAATGGAAATACAGCTGTTGCTTGGCCTCTGTTGTCGCCGCCAGCAGCATATCCAACACTTCGGATGAGATGTTGTATGTAAAGTTGAGCGGCAAAAACCTGGGCTCGGAGCCCCATCCAATGAACTGCAAGCAATGATGGAGGAAGCACGAAAATGGAGATTCAGCACAGCCCTTATTAAAGCCGAGGACGGGTGTGAGACGTGGTCACACCAAGTACCAGGATTTCTCCTGTACTTGGTGTCCTCTCCGGGCACCTGGTCTCCTAGAGGCAGTTCTCCCCAGATGTGGGTGCCTCGTAGAGCGTCTCAGCTTTCTGGTTGTCTGCGCCCTAATGTCTCCACACTGCTCAACGCTGGCCATGGTCTTCGGCCTCCACGGCATCGTTTGTTCGCGTTCGTTTACGGATGGGGACTCAGACCGTCCTCGTCAGTGGCCTGAACACCGGAATCCTCAGGTTGTTCCCGTGTCGTCATTCTGCATTCCAGAGTGCCGGCACGCAGCAGTTGGCACTGTCCCTTCACTCGCTGCATCGCCGCAATTGCACGGCGCTTTGGGTCCAGCACAGCACCCCCTGTTGTGACTGGGCTGTTGGCTCTACTGGGCACTGTCCTGGGACTCGTGCACGTTGACCGCCTGCGGCACAGTACGACTGATGGCTGAATCTGCCTGTCGGATTACATCCACTGTGGCCTCACGGGTTCAGGGTGATTGCTGTGGAGTGCGGCCGCACTTTTGCACGTCCTTCCATATACCACAACTGGGCAGCATGTCCTGCCCGCAACTCGACACTGCCTTGTTGGCTTGGGGTCGAGACCCTCCCCCCCCAGACACACACCAGGGGACGAACCAAAGAAGCGGGCGGAATCGCCGGGGATTGTAAAAACCGGCACCACTGAACCGGAAACGGGGTAGATGGCCGGGACATGGAAACTATGCATGCCTTAGGTCGACACGCATCCTTGGTTTTTCTCGCGTCGGGACCATGAATTACCCTTGTGGAAGGGGCGGCTTCACGCACCGCACGCGTCGCATGCTGCACCGCAAATCGGACGATACTGAACAAGCAATCCCTGTCACCACCTGCCACAAGGGCCTTTGGGTGAATGACTCTGCGTCCACCCTTCGTTCGAGAGAACACTGTGCCTGCCACCTTCTACAAGACAGACCTTGGCAGTGAGCAGTGACATGCTGTATGCCATAACAGTACGGAGGAAACTCGAGCAAGTGTTGTACAGGGTATTATCTGGTCCATTTTCCTTGCCCTCCATGGCTCATCATCCCCCTGACCCTCCTGTGACCGATGGAACTTCGCAGGTTGTGCAGTGCATGATTGGATTCATGGCCTCCGCGACCAGGGATTGGATCGACTCAAAAGGAAAGCATCTGTCCCAGGCATCCCGCCGGCCAGCAGCAACCGCCACAATGCAGACCCCCCCATTCTCCCCCCTTCGAATTTCCACGAAAACGTGCTGCCGTGCTATGCACCGGAAGTGTTGGCAGTTGCCTCTTGGGGGTGTGCATGGCAACGTGTGTCTTGTGGAAAGCCACACACACCACTTCCCCTGCTCCCCCTCTTCCAATCCCCGCTCTTTTACCCTCCTACCCCACACCTTGAACAGTAATCGCAACCCCCAGTACTGTGTCGTTCCATCCCCAATGAATTCCTCAGTACAATTGGGCCTTGAGCTTGCCACTCCAATCTTATGTCAGGCAGTTTCCAACGGGGGCTCAGACAATGGTTTCTGGTTTGGGATGGGGATACAGGCGGGCTTTGTCAATCGCCGGAACGCAAGAACCCCTTGAACCAGACCCAACCGGTCGTAGTTTTGGGGGGATAGTGGGGCCAATCCGCAGTCCAAGGCAGGGGTAGAAGATAGGGTCAGGGAGGCAGGCATCCCTTGTCCAGGACCTGCATTTGCAATATGTACCAATCATCGGGGTCTTCGATTTCATCGCCGGTATTTGCAGCCTGTTGCGTGTAATAGTCTCTGATAAGCGGCTGCACTCTGGGAAGAAGTGCACAACAACGGTGAGGGCTCAGATCCCTGCCTGCGTTAGCTGCGGCTGATGATGTGTGTCATCTGTTGTATTGGGGTGGGCTAGGGCTGGGTACTGGCGCTTCGGGTGTGGAGGTGGGATGTTTCTGGAGGACCGGCGGGGGGGGGGGGGTAGTTCGTGCCTGGCCTGTTGCCCCCACAATAGCCCTCCCTTGAGCCAAATAAGACCCGATTGATCTCCAGCCCCAGAGCTCTTGACAATCCCCTTTTCGGCTGGTGTACCTTCAGAGGGAGGATGGGGGGTGGGGGTGCACAGCGCGGGCACAGGACTGGGATGACTTCACTACGATCATCCTCAAAACACTACACTGCAGCTGCCCCGTCAGGCCTTTCTTCTGAGCTGGTTGAGCTGCTGTCCTCCCCCCCTCAATAGCCCTGTCTCACCCTCAGGCCAAATGGTACGATGACTCTCAACATCTCTCTCCAAACTCCTCAGGGTCCTCCACAACCCGCCCAGAACCATCCAGAACCCTTGCACAACACTCAACAGCCAATATCATGAATGAATTTCATTGACCCTTAAACCACTTAATAAGGCTCGCCAACGACCATCCACATCCAAACCCTCAAGAAGAACCCACACTGACCCTCACCAACCCTCCACACTACACTGCCCAAAACTACAACAACCCCAACCTTGAACTCTTCAACAACAATTCTTCACTCCTGAAACCCTCAACATAATTGGCATCCTCAGCCTTTGGCAACGGCCCATGATTCTTGACAACGTCACCCACCAGAACAATCCCCAGCAACTGTTGACAAATCCGTGGTCGGAGTTTGCTGAGTGCGTGCCAAATGCCCCACCGTTGGGTTCCTTCTTCAAATCTCTCAATTCACTCCGGTTCTCACCTGTGTGAGCCCTTTCTTGCGTGTAGCAGTCCGGTGGTGCATGTGAAACCTTGGGTAAAAAGGGGCCGGCTCTGCGACCTCTGGCCTCGGCTGGTGCGCAACTGCCATAGCTGGCCCTCGCCAGAAGCCAAGTTCCTGCTGATTCCTACTGCATAAATGTTAATTTCTCACAAACGTAGCCCCACAACTCAAGAGTGTTGCTGCACCACTCTGGTCACCATCTTCCACATGCAGCGTTGATGACGGACTGTGAGTGTCGAAAAATCTTTTGCCATTGTGACAAGCACCGCAATACATCTTTGCACCTTACGATCCGACTCAGTTGCCCATGCAACCAAATTTGCATGCCAGCTGCCTTTGCCTCGAGCTGCAACACACTGAATCTTGAAAATCTGAATCTTGAAAATGAATGGCACCGACTGCTCACTTGTACACACCTTATCCAGCCTCCATTGTAAATATCACAGTAAACATCGACAGTCTGGTTGTTTTCCAATGGGTCAATCGCGTACCAGCCATTTGGCAGCAAGCTGTTGTTGGCATGCCAATCTTTGCAGTTTCGCTTGACTGTTGTAGCAGAATGTGTCGTCCAGCAGACCACCAATACCACGATCAAAAAGGGCCATGGAAGATTCATATCTGCCATCATGGCCGCGCCTGTTGTGTGATGCAATGCAACCATTTTTGAGATGGCAGACCCTGTTTTGTGGCCTACACTTCAACTGAATCCTGGCCTCCAAACATTCCGCTGCAGAAGCACATGAAGGCACAAACGGGCAACGAGAATTATACGAAGCTTTTTCAGCCTTAGAAGAAGAATCACCAAAAGAAAAAATGGAGCCCAGCTTCTTCCAGACCACATCTCTGGGCAGGTCCAAGGGGTGGGGGGGAAAAGGGTATGCGCAAGGAACGGGTGGGGGGCAGTTTGAGCCCCCTGAAGGAAGGGTCTAAAGTGCCAAAGGAATGTGGTGAATGGGCCTGCTTTCGGCAGTCCAAGCAACTTAACAAACTGCAAACTGCAAACTGCCAACCACTGCGACAACAAGCGCAAACTGAAGGAGGGCATGAACAATTCACTGAGAATATTGCATTGGATGCCTCCCAAAACTGTTGAGCAACTTTGCTCCAATACTGAATGTTGCCTTGAGCTAGGGGTGGGCCATGAAGCAATTGCAACAACAACAACAAAGTGGGACTGCACAAGGGCTTCAGTGTTCTCAAAATGCAGCTGCTGAGTCCTGCTAGAGCGGGCCATTTCTGTACAGCGTGCGCACAGCGCCAAATAGTAATTTTGCTGGGATTGACCCCCCCCCCCCCCCGGCATGACCTGGGACACCCTGCACGATGGACACCGCCCCCAAACCCAAATCAGAATAGCCAAGGACTCCTGTATCACTGGGACTGAACTGTCATCAACTGTACAGTGAAAGTGTAACAGTGGACTGCCTCCTGTACTGTTTCACTCCTCTAATACACGCACAGTTCACTGTCCCACTTTCTGTGGCAAAGCTAAAGTTGGTTGCTTAACTTCTGTTTGGTCTAAATTCACATCTGCCAACAAGCAAAAGCACATGCACACAGAAAACGATAAGTAGCGTCGGTATGCGAGTCTGGGGCGTGATGTCGCATAAGGCTGCCTGTGCCATAGATACTGTCCAGGGTGGGTGGGTGGGCCATCGACATACAAAATATAAAAGACAACTGAGCGGACAATCAGTGCAGACACATATACACTCAATCCTGCACAGACCAAACTTGGGTTTGCTTATGGCAAACCTCATTTTGGTCTAAATTCACATCTGCCAACAAGCAAAAGCACATGCACACAGAAAACGATAAGTAGCGTCGGTATGCGAGTCTGGGGCGCAAACACTCCCCTACACCGACATGATAGCAGGCTGAATCTGCCCTGAAGGAAAAAAAAATATAGATACCGGCTGCGCGCCTTGATCGGCCGCGCCGTGCAACACACGCACCCCGCGCAACACACGCCTACGCCGTGACACCCCCCCTCGCAGTGCACTGCACCGTCTCCCTACCACGCAGACACTCGCATGCTCAGAGCTATCGGGCGCCGTGCTCCCCGCTGGTCCCCATCTGCACCCTCACCCGGCTCGGCCAAAGGTTGACCGTTGTGTTTGTTTGTAGCACCGGGCAAGGGCGCGTCGGAGGAAGCGGCACGACGCCCAGCTACTTGCAGCCAACGGCCCAAGGACCAAACGCAGGGCGTTACGGCGCGTCAGGCAGGCTTCCGGACCTTCATGCCCACATAACCCTGCAGCTGCTTTATCACCGGTAGCTCCAACGTCCATACATGCTGGACTAACACCGTGGGGCCGCCCATAGCCAACCTCAGCCGACGTGTGGCCTCCTCTTGTGCTGCGGCATAGTCCCCCCTCCACCCCGACTGGATACGGCTGAAAGGATCCGCCGGGTTGCATTCCCCTGGGACCCAGCACAGATACCACGACCTACGCGACCGCGTGCACGCGTATACCAGCCGTCGCAAAATTCTATTCTGCACTCGCAACCCCACACTCGCTTTTCCTGCCGCAAAACTTTGCAGTACCGAAAAGTTATCTCCAACCAGACCTACTCTGTCCCACCCCAATGCGGACACGAAATGCACTGCATACTCTAATGCCGCGAACTCTGCAATCTGCTGATTGCACAACACCTCATGTACGATCCCTGACCTTCCCCCCATTGTGTATCCCCACAGCGCCATCCTCCAGGTTCGCCCATCGCAGGCTCCATCAAAAAAAATGTACTCAGCCCAATCGCGCGGCTTCTTAAAAAAAACCAACGGCCTCCATGCCATCAGCCCCCATGGCAGCAAGCCCGCAAGGGTGTGCAACAAACGCAAGGGGGCGTCAGCCAACCACTGAGGCTGCCACAGTATATGCGCCCACACCGGCGCCACGAACGGCAGCACTCCCCAATTTGGGCGCACAAACCACAGCAACCTGCCCAAAAAGCGTAGCAAACGGCGGCGTGTACAAGGGCCTACAGCCAGTTGCCACCAGCGCGCCACCAAAGCTTGCCAATTTCCGCGCGCCGTGGACACAGTGGCAGCCTGGAAATCGAAAAACTTTCCAATCCATGCCAAACCAACGGCGGCCTCCAAGGTGCTTTTTGGACTGACAATGGCCCCTTCCTCCCTCAGGCGTGAAGCAACAACACCCGCCTGCATACTAACCCACTTCCTGCCATACCCAATGATAAACACATCGTCCAGGTAGACAAGCACCAAGACCCCCTGCACCCTCGCGCTCTGCACCAGCCTGATCATCACGGCCTGGCAAATGGCTGGACTGTGGGTCCACCCGAACGGGAGACAATCAAAACTATACAATACTCCATCCACTGAAACTCGAAAGGCGTCAGTAAATTCAACAGGGGTCTTCAGAGACCAAAAACAATTACTAAGATCGATATGACATGCACACAAAACAGGCTCCTCCCCCACACAGGGCGGGTCAGCTTTGAGCGACGCCATCTGGTGAAGAAGAAACATGACATTATCCCCCACCACCCCCGCACAACCGGCTGGAACGAAATCCAAATGTATATTCCAATGCACAATCTGTAAAAAAGCGACAAGCTCAACGCTTGGCAATCGCAAGGGGGGGCTGTCGCACCCCTGGGCCTTGTTGAAAAGGACCATGTTGCAAATACAGCTTGCCTTTTCGCTGTTTTTCGGGATAGCGAAAAGGGACCCATTGGGGCCCAAACCGTCCGCAAGACAGGGGCGCAGTACCCCTTGCTGTACCAATGCCCTGGCCAGGACCGCAGACTGGCCCGTTACATGCGCCAGAGAAGAAAAGGACCGCCTGCTCACCTCGCCAAAGTTACCCGGCACCAATGCCTTCCAAATATCGGGGGGGATGCGGACATTACCCACAGGTCCCACCCCCCTCTCTAAAATGGTCGTAGTTAATGGCACCACAATTAACTTTGGGGAAGTGGAATCTCGCAACCAGATCAGCCACGCGTCCCTCGTGAGCTGCACAAAAAACTGACCGATATGTACCCCAGGGTGCGGTATCCCTAACTCTGACGAATGCCTCCACATCCTGAGCACCAGCACCAGCAGCCGTCCCAGGATCCAGCCATCATCGCCTCCGCTGCTTGGCGGGAGGTCGATCACCTCCCGCAGCTTGCTGCACCACTCCCGAACCGCTCCGTCCCGTACTCGCTGCAGGATCCACTCGGCCAACTCGGGGCCCCAGGGCTGCCGATGCCACGGGGCTGGCACTGCCATGTCTACGCACCTTGACGGTGCGGCGCACCGGGACTCCAGGTCGCTGAGGCGTGTCATCATCCGACAGTACAATGCACGCTCGCTTGGACCCAACGTCAGGCTGCTGCTCCACAGTTTGCTGTCCGTCCCGAAATAACTCCGAAATCGCTGCAGGCCAGAAGTCGTGCCCTCGCGCCGTGCGCTTAACGAACTTGGAGGGTCCCTCTGGCCATGGTAGTCTGATGGAGGTCCAGATTTTATACTCTTCAGGTGGCTGTGCGTAGTCCTCCGCCACCCTCCGTGATTTCCATCGTCCCCACCATTGCCGGATCTCCGCAGGGAGGGCGAGGTACTTCTGCAGGGCAGCACCCCCGCGTTTCCAACAATGCCACCTGTGATTGGCGTACTCTGTTCCCCGGAACCCGAATTCCAGGAATGACTCCAACCATGGCGATCCGGAAGGGCACATGATGGGCGACCTGCGACGACCTGTGGACCCATAGTCACGGAGCCACCTCGCCCATTTTGCGGAGTACGGGCCCAGTTCTCGCTGAACAACCTTGTCACCGTTCTTGTTGCATCTGAACCATATAGCCTCGTCCTCGATCCCTCGTCGTCGAACCCCGGCCGCCTCCCCCACCCGCCACAGACAGGTGAAGGAGAGGACGGCCAAGGCGAACCCGGACCACTGCTCCTTGGTTCGACAGGATTGGGCAAGTACGGACAGTGCCTCCAGTCCTCCATACGGTCGCTGCTCCTCCGTGTTGCGGATGGTGGACTTTGCCATGCGCCAATGCCTGGCCTGGACCACCCCAGCGATCCACCCCAAGTCCTCCAGGGCCCGTACCGCGCTGATAGCCCCTCGCATGTATGATCTCGACCTGCCCTTGGCGAAGAGCGTACGTAAGTATCGGTCCAGCAATTTTGACTTATCGACATCCGGCTGCGAGGCTGCGAGTGACCCCAATGCCCGGATGTGAACGGCATAGTTGCTTCTGGTGCCAGCGCTCCATGACATGGCGACAAGCGCATCGGAATACTCTGCCGGGTCTTGTCGATTGAGTCGCTTCCACGCCGCCCACCACGATGACCAGTCTGCCGACTCTCCCAGTACTCCCTCCACCTCTCCCGACGGCGTCTCACCGACTGTCCCCCTCTCCCCCTGTTCTTCCCCCCCTTTGGGGTACCGTCACTCGTAGTATGGGCAGGCAAAAAACCAATGCTTCTTGCCCGGCGCTCCATGGCTCTTGCACGTGCGGCAACCCGTAGCCGGCGGATCCGTCATGTCGGTCCTCTGCTGATTATTGTTCTTCGGGATCCAAATCCTACGTCCGTTCTCGTACGAGAACCTGCTCCGCAGGCTAGCCAGACGGCGACGGACTTCCTCCACAGGGACCGTAGTGTCCCCAAAATTTTCTGGCGGCTCTCCCACTTCCTTTGGGGTCTCGCCCCCACGCCCACCTCCGGTGTGCTGATGGTATGATTCTCCGTACGTCCCCATCGCCGATACCAGCAGGATCCACAGCCCCTCCACGTAATTGGCCACCAAGGCCGGAATCGGGGGGGTTCCCCCACCGTCCGACCCATCCATGGGGGCGGTCACGGCCTCCAGCCAAGCACCGGAGGTCCAGACCTCTTTGCTCTGCGCCTTCTCCGGAGACATAACCAACTCTTCTTGGAGGTCAGACGATTTCCAGGCTGAGGTGCACTCCATCAGTTGGGGATCCACCTTTTGCCCGTCCAGGACGGCCTTAAAAAATACCAATAAACGGCATACCCACTGCGGTTTATGATCCATCTCCATCAAAATGGATAGCTCCTTGTGGCTCAACTTGGGGATCTTTCTGGAGGGCTCACTCTTCCCCAGCTGCACCTCTTCCAACCGCTGCTCCAACATCTCCAGCTTTTTCAGGACCTCGCTGATACCACTCTGCGACTGCTCATTGTTCTCCTCCACCGCCTTAGCGAAATTACCCGTATCCACGTCGAATCGCAGGTCCTCCAACAGGCAATAACACGCTATGTACTCCACCAACTCCACCGTTGTGAGCTCCAGCCCATGCACCTTGATAGCCTTCTCCACCCACTCTTCCTTTCGATCACCCAACTTGTTAAGGTCAGTCTGGATCTCCATGCGCAGCCTCATAAAATCCTTCTGAGGCGCCACCAGGCTCCATTGGGCGTGCAGCCCCGACTGCGTATACTCCCGGAAAGAGATCATCTTCTTTCCTTTTCCTTTATCCTTCTTCGCAGCCTTGGCCCCCGACGGGGTGCCCTCCCGCGCAGTACCCTTGCGCTCCGCCTCCTCCCGTAAGGCCTCCTCGATCTCGTTTGGGGTAGCAAAACCAGGGTGCATACCCCCGACTCCACGCAAACGCACCTGCACATGACTCCCGCTCTGGGGCACCTTCATGTCGTCCGCGAGGGCACGCCCCTCGCACAACATCCAAAAATCGTCGTCGCCACAGCCTGACAACTGCACAGCGCAGCTGGCGTGCTCCTTCGCAAGGAACCTGCACCCAACCCCGCGGGCCTTGTAACCAAACGTGGGGGGGGGCCGGGGCGCGTGGCCGATCCGCCCGTGGCAGAACCATCACCCCGTCCCCCTGAGCTAACCCCCCTGGTTCGGCCAAAGATTGACCGTTGTGTTTGTTTTGGGCACCAGGGGGGGTCGCCCAAGGTTCAAGGGCCCGGCAATCCCCGCCCCCCTCTTGCCTCGGCGTAGGGCTTCACTCAGCTCAATCGATTGCCCGGCTTTTGACCCGCCGGCCGGTTTCCCCCCAACACGCGCTCCACCGGGCTCGCCCTGTCGAGGCACCAGCCCACGGGGCAATCGGAAAGCATTCCCCATCGACATACAAAATATAAAAGACAACTGAGCGGACAATCAGTGCAGACACATATACACTCAATCCTGCACAGACCAAACTTGGGTTTGCTTATGGCAAACCTCATTTTGACTTTCCCGTGACCATCCTGAAATCCACCCACCTCTGAGGAAACAACCGTGTACATGGCAAAAACAGCATTGAATCATTGCACGTTCCCCAAGTTGAGTTCGGGTCCCAAATGGATCTCCACTATGGTCACAACAGATTATACTTGCCACATGAGACAGCCATGTGACATATTGAAATAAATAAGTGGCTACTTAGGGACATCATTATCGCAAGTATGCTCGCGCAAGCAATTTGCGCACAAATGAAGGTCACATGTAGAGCATTCCAATGTCTCCTTTTTGCCGCAAATTTGGCAAAGATAGGTGTCATCATCTTTCTCATCAACCTCGGGGGCTTGGTCCTCTCTTCAAATGAAGCGCGGAATGTGCACCCATGGGGCTGTAAGGCTGATACCGTTTTTGCCTCCTCACCATGAACTCGGTGAAATGCAAGAGGATGCGCACACTGGCTTGCAAATCCTCATGGGACCCCAGCCTACTGTCACGCACAACCTCCAAGAACCGCAACAATATCAGGGGCATGGGCCCAAAATAGCCTGCTTCCCGCACAGTGCACGCACAGCACACAAGCGCACAGTGCGCCCTTAGAGTGTAGACTCCCAATGGCTATCAGCTTGTCACCAAGCAACGGGGTTCTATCATACATGTCATGTCATATATGTTCATTGTTTTGGACAAAAAATTTCCCTCGATAACATATATTTTCAAATGATCCGCGCGCCGTGCAGATCATGTTGAGGGTAATGTGTAGGGATACCCATTCCCCCGCCTCAACACCAACGGGGGGTTTGCCAAAAAAGATAAGCAAGTATGCCGGTTGCTGCTTGCGGGTGTATGCACTGGGTTGACTTTTTAGGAGGAAATTGTCTACGGTACACGCCCCAAGCCACCAGGTAAAAAATATTGTTGGCAGATGAGTGGGACAATTGTCCCTCTGCTCGCAGCTACAACTTTTGCCATGGCGTCCCTCCCATGCACATTCAGTAATTCCCATGACCGTGAAGTTTGGAGGGTGCTCACGACCACTAATGTACGAAATGTAAGACACGAACAAGGGCTTTTGCATCACCAAATGGTACACATTAGTGGTGCACAGCAATTCCTGGCATTTTGCCTTTTGAGGAAAGCAGGGATGGCTTGCCACTTTGAATTTAGGCTGTGTATGGATACTTGTACAAGGCTAGGTCCAAAAAATATCTCAAGGAGAGCTTTGGTTATCTGTCTACCACATGCACAAGAAGGGACAAAGGGCACAAAACAGCGCATGTTGTGTTGCTACTATTTAAACAAGAAGGAACATTTTTGAATGGCTGCCTCCAAAAATCCCCCATTGTTGGGTGAGGCTTTGTTGTCCCCTATTGGTTGGCATTGGAGTTGGGTAATGGGGAAGGTGATGCCTTCCCTCCTTTATTTGCAGTTTGTGATTGTGCGTTGGATGAGAGGGAGGTGCAAAGCTGCCATAGGGCTAATCTCACTTCTGCAAAGAAGAAAATGAGGGGGGCTGAAAAGAGGGCTGCAACAAACCCCTCAACCTTTCTTCCCCCCCCCAGCCAAATATCATGGCTGTGTTGTCCACCCACACAACAATTGGCCACCTGTGAGAATTCTAACCATGAAATGTTGCCCCTGCACATGCAATGGCTCCTGTGAGTTTCTTTGGCAGCACATATATTTTGCACACTAACCTTGCGCGAGGACAAAAAAATGGGGGAAGGGAGGAAGCGGGAGGAAGAGGGGGGGAGGGGGGGCTTTCGGACCACGTGCAATGTTTCCCGCTCTTCAATGCACCAATGGCCTGCAATGGATGATGCCTCCGAATGAAAATGGGGCACAGCTGCGACTGGAGTGAAAAGTGAGGCGGCTCTCTCCTTCTCCACTCTCATTTTCCTGTCCTGGTTCTCCTTCTCCACACCCGTTCGTTTATCCTGTGTGTCAGCAACTTGCGTACCACTGCTTTCCAGAGGTGTCCACAATTGATTGTGTATGGGTTGCAAAGGCACCATGTCAACCTTTCCTGGGGTGGAAGAAAAGTGTCAACAACCACCCTGAAGGAGGGTTGAAGGCTACAGATAGGCAACCTCCTCGGAAGAAAAAGGGTGGGCTGTAAATAATAGGGTAGGACATGCACTGTGGGCCGGAGTTCCAACTACTGGGTCATGCACTGCTGACTTGGGTCTAATTTGACAGGCACCATACGAACGGCTGCCAATAGGGTAGTGGAAACCTGCAACATGCGGCTGTTCACAACCTTCACAACCCAAGCAAGGCAGGGATATTGAATGCTCCCCTGATTGCAACAGCAATGTACAAAAGAATGCAACACTTTTCTGAATTGTTTTACACTCCAGTGAAAATTGTGCCATGCATTCATTGCAGCTTCATTGCAGATTTACATGAGACTCATTGTGACAGTGACCAGAGGAAAATAAGCTGTGGATGCATTGGTGGATTGTAAATACATGTGAAATAAGACACAATCATGTGGTCATTGATCCAGCTTGGTGGCTCCTGTGGAGGTGTGCAGACACAAACATTTGGATCAAACACCAGCTGCTGCATTATTATCTGAAAAGCCATGGATGCAGCCCCTCAAGAATAGCTGTCATCTTCTCATGCGGGCAAAACGGCAGATGGACTGCAATACAATTTGGGTCTGATTATTGACTAAAACATGTGACCGAAACCACTTGATAGCCTCCGTGTTGCCCAAATTGCAATGCATTGCAGCCTTTGACTTTTTCTTTGCTGGGCACTGCCCCTGCCACTGCTCATCCGCTTCCCCTTCCATGCTACGTTGTTTCGCCATCAAGCGCCCAATCTGTCGGCAGAGCCCTTACCATGGTGCCTGCCTCTGCTACCCCAGCCCAACCCTGGGCACCCAGGTGCATCCTGTCAATCCCGTTCCAGGATGACCCTAAGGCAGCCATGATGGCGATTTCCCTGCGGTTTGGACGAGTGGCGCCATGCTCCGGGGACCCAGAGCTAGGCTGCGGGTGGTCCTGTCAGGTGAATCTTACGCTGGTTGCCTTCATTGCACAGCACTGCACTAGAACGTGTTGTGCAGTCATGACCATTTGCACCCATTAGGCTGCTACGAATCCCTCTCCCTGTACTTGCACTGTACCGCAACTCCAACTGCCTGGCTCAAGAATGCACACCGGATGACATCTGGGGTGACATCTGGGAGACATTTCGGGTGGTATTAAAGCAATACCTTTCGAAGCAGACCTGGAGCCATCGCAGGGTTCGGCGAACAACAATGGCGGAGCTCTGCTCAAGAGGCACCTTGGCCTGACTTCTGCACCAACGATTGGAAAATTGGTGCAGAAGTGAGGCCAAATCCCTCACACTTGTGTCTGCACTGCGCAACCTTTTGCACAATGTTGTCTGAAATGTCGCATATATCATCCGCAAAAATCTTATTCGGACAGAGAGAAAACCATTTTTGCAAACTTGAAGCGAAGACCTTGTACTGCTGGCACATGAACGAGACACTATGCACCGAGTAATTCTGCAAAAGGAGCTGACATTACGCATACTCTCAATGCAAATAAGAGGCAAAACCCTTGTATTTAATCGTGAATGCAGAAGATGCCATATCTGAATGAATTCGCTGGTGTTCGCAATCACAAAACACGCAGTTTCAACACCGTGGCAGATTGTCCCACGTGGACAGAAGCGTTCAACATACATGCCTCCCCTCGCCATGTGCATGTGAACGGCCACGTCTCTTCAAGCATAATGATACTCACTATCCATAGCACAAAAAACTGCACAATGCACCCCCGTCACAACAGGACATGCCTTACCAAGGCCACACAGTTAGTTCGCGAATGAACCTCAAATCGTAATCCCAATCTCAACCCTAATGGTGCCAACCTGGTGGATTTTTCAACTTCACTTCTTCCCCTTTTTGTTCTTTCCTAAATACGTTTTCAGGTCCTTCACAGGGTTGTGACCGCCAGATAAGATCTTGGCAATCTTCTTGTCCTTGAAAGGATTTCCATCCACGTCAATTTCTTGGAGGTCCTTACAATCGCTTATCTCGGCAGGCAACTCAGTGAGCTTGTTGTCTGCCAACTTTAGAGTCTTTAATTTGGTACACGCTCCGATTTTTTTCGGCACAACGACCAATTGGTTCGCACTGGCTGTCAAGAAATTTAGCCGCGGACACTTGTCAAGGGGGATGTCGATAGACTCAAGCTTATTCTGAGATACGTGTAGCACAACAAGAGTGCCTGTGATAGGTTCCAATGGGGCAAGGGAGGATAATTCGTTGCCAACAAAGCTGGCCACCTCCAGCTTCTTGCAGGATGCGAGTCCCTCCGGTAAACTCTCCAAGCAGTTGTTGTCGGCTGTCAAACTCTTGAGTAAAGTGAGGTTCTTGATCTCTTCTGGAAGCTTGGTCAGGCTGTTATTTGAAATATTCAGCTCCGTGAGGGCAATCAATGCGCCTAGGTCTGGTGGCAACGCTGTTAGGACCTCCTTTTTCATTTTCAGATGCAGCACTTGCAACGAGGTCAACTTCCATACAAATGAATCAATTTCCGTTCCGTCTTCGTCCTCCGTTTTGGTGAGCCTCAATTCTCTCTTCGCGTCTGCAAGCGCCTGTTTCACCTCGGGCCACGCTGCTGCAGTCGCGGCCTTCTTCATATCCTCCTTTGCTTTGTCTTTCTGCTCCTCCTTTGCCCTACTAGCCTCTTCGATAGCCTTTTGCTCGGCAGTGCGGCGCGCAGCGTCCTCTTGGTTTCTAGCCAAAATTTCCGCCTTCTTGGCCTTCTCTGCTTCGGTCAAGGTCTCCTCGGGAGCATCGGACTCCCACTCATCAAAAAGCTTGAGAATGTTTTTCTTGTCCTCCTTCTTCGCGTGGTCTCTCGCTGTTTTGCCGTTGAAATCCTTCTTCTTCATATCAGCACCGTTCTCTAGCAACAATCGCGCTCCTTGTGCCCACCCTTGTTGTGAGGCCACCATTAGCGGCGTGAGCCCGTCCTCATCTTGCCATGGAAAATCAATGTCCCTTTGGGATCGCATGCGATCGATGCTTTCGACAATGGTTTTAAGTGACTTCAATTTTTCCAATTGAACACAGAAATGGATCGGAGGAGTATTGTCGTCGTCGTAAGGCAACTTTGCAGAGAATCCTCCATACTTGAGAGACCAATGGAGCGTCTTGACGTTCTCTGTCTCTATTGACTCCCAAAAGGCTTCGGTCTTGTCGCCTCCGCCGCCGCCTCCGCCGCCTGATTTTTTTTTGCCCTTGCCAGGCATCGAAGGCACAAATTCTGCGAAAAGCGGTGAACATAGCGGAAATCCATGGAATTGAGGTCATGGTGCCAATACGGAGCTCATTGGCACAATTGTTGTCACGCAACCTCGACATCCCATACAAACGACGGCAAATACCGCAAGCGCTTCCCGCGATGTGCCTAGGCGACACGACGGGATTGGTTGGCTACACGGAAGCACGCACTTGGATGCACCAAGGGTTTAAAATTTGCATACTGTTGGAATCTTTCGTAAGACCTATTCGAAACCTCCGCCATAGGGGCGCGCATGCGGAGGCAAGGAACAAGGTCACATTTGCATTTGCAACACATAGTGGGAAAAGGGTGGAATGGCGCACGGCGGGGCTCGACAAGCAATTCCGCCATTCAACCAAGGCACGCGTTGATGGCACATTTTCACTACATGCAATTTTCGTGGAAACTTCAATCTTGCGATTTGTTGTCGTCGCAAATCGAATGAAGCCACATTCACGTGCACCAAGTCAAACATGCCCGTCCAAGATCTTACCAAAGTTTCCTACCGGGTTTGTGTGTTCCTTCTGTGTGTTCCTTCGTTCGTGGACTTGGAATGATGGGGCAAAGATAGTAAAGCCAAACGCCACAAAAACACACTTTCTGGAAGCACGGTCGCACAAGCACGGCAAAGGGAATCACGAAACCATGGCACAAGTCATGACACTGGAGCCCAGATGTCCTTTTGGCGGCGAGTGCTTCTATTTTGCTTTGCTTTGGCCATAGTGGAAAATAGGAGGGCTTTGTTTGTTTCACATTTTCCCTCATAGTCTTTCTTATGCTATGCATGTAGATTACAAGGGGCTCTTGATCTCCTACATGAAGCAGTGCAACAAGGTTACCCAAGGTCGCGGAATTCTTTTGCGATGAAGAACCGTCTCATGCGTCCCAATGCTCTTGGCGATGCATACTACCCGTAGTCGGCTGAGGACCACCCTCATTTTTGCATCTCATTCATCCATTTCACGGACTATTTCAGCACTGCAAGATCAAAGTGGACTTTTTTGGGTCGCATGTACAACTAGGACAAGAAGTTGATCGCACGAGATGATGCATGGTCACAGTTTGCGTGGTTGTGAAAATCTGTCCAGACCATATAAAAAAAACTTGTTCGGCACCTCGCTTTCACATTTGTCGGCCCTCGAAATTGTTGCGCTTACGTTCCATTAGCGCTTACGCAAGTGGAATAGGGTTGAGCATAGCCGCACTTCCCCTGTGCACAAAAAGTCGAGAACATGTGACTCGTCCTCACTCATCCTCGTATCGTGGCGATACATCCATCGATCTGTCCCTTTCTCATAGCTCCATAAACGCCGTGCTTGTGCCCACAAACTTGTCGTTTTCTACGCTTTCCTTCGATCTCCTCCCAAGAGGCTTCAAAATTTAAAATGGGCGCACGGTCCCTCGACGATGAATAGAGCAAATTGAGTGGCCTCCCAATTGGACCTTCAAAAAGGTAGGGGTCCTAATTAATGGGACTTGATATTTTCCCACCACTACATGCGGCTTCACTACGACCACTTCGAAAACACCATCATTCGGGTCGGATATGAGATTCTAGCTCGCACACCGCTGCCAGCGCAAACGACGACAAGCGGTGACACGTGGATGTTTGCTATGAACGGACGTCGTCGACATGTGATGCGAGCCAACCCATTGGTAGGTTCCTATAGATGGATGAGGACTTTGCAAAGAAGGGCCATTCGTCGGGAATTTCGTGATTCGAGGAGGATTCATGAGCGAGCGCTTGACAACGTCCAACTAGGTGGTGAGGTGGTGATAGCGTGAGTTTCAATGTTGCAACCCGTTTGTCGCGGCCGGGGTGCTCATTAGTGCCAACGTTGGGGTTGTCTCTTGGGGTAGAATGCAATTTCACCTCGGGCATTGAGAGATCATCCAAGCGACAAGGAGATGGCACGCAAGTGATAGGTTGACAATTCCGTGCCCACGGCGAACGGTAAGAAACGAGGGCAAGCGAAGGTGTACCACGATGATACCACGGCGAACGGTAAGAAACGAGGGCAAGCGAAGGTGTACCACGATGATGACTGACAAGAACTGGATGCATGCAGTATGCGTACGACAAACTCCAAGCACGAACGTATTCTACCGACCTGTTGGGAGTATCGCGATCCAGTGCGGTTAAGGCGCCCGCGTCGTCATTTTTAATGAAGCAGCTCATCAAGTGGGAGAGCATACGGACGAGGAATGTCCATTCGCAACGCGCTGCAAACCAAATGGGCTCGAAGTACGAATGATGCACTGGAATCACGGCATTTTCATGAAGGAAAATATCTAGCATTTTCCCGAAGGAAAATATCTGTATGCTTCGCATTAGAAAGATCTTTTTAAATATCTCCAAGTGCACCAATATTTTCTGACTGCAATAAAATGTCCAATAAGTCCCAGCCGAAATCAAGCCAATCGGGACATTACAAGGCTTCTCGGCAACCGAATTGGGGCATTGCGAGTGTTGGAACATTTAGGATATTACGAGACTTTTTTCAGGGACATTACCAAACTTCTTTGGGTCAACGATGGGATATTTTCCATTCAGCGCTTCGCGCCTGGCTTCTCTCTCCCCCTCAACCCCCCCCCCATTTTGACATGGGCGGTGCGCGCGGGAAATTGACGCAAACCCTTGGCCGCTAGGTTACCTTACACAGTGAGCCGAAGGGGCTATTTGAGACATTAGTAGAGTTGTCCCAAGACGTTAGAATCTGAAGTCTTGGGACATTACGAGGGCCATTTTGGGACATTACTGAGGCCCTTTTCTGGATTGGCATTTTACTGTACCAATACCAGAGGTACTTCGGTTTTGTTGGGGGCAACAAGAGACGTGGCCCGTTTGTGGGGGCTGAGTCTCGTACCCTTCGTTCAGGCGACTGTCGTGGATGACTCGCGACAGGTGTGGCCAAGGCCTCGCGTGCATTCACAAGGCCTGCTGGACGTTGCCTCTTTTGCGGATATATAGTCAGCCAGTTCATTTTTGATATCCTGAATGTGGTGTATCTTAAGGTAACCACCAGCGTTTTAGTTTCGCTTTCTCGGGTGGAGCACCCTTGTGAAAGGGAAAGAAAATTCTGGAATTCTGAATCACTTGCATTTTTTATTTCACGTGTTGTGCGGTGTGCATGGAATCCTATTGTTTACCAGATCCTTTGTTGCAATGTGCTTGGCGATGGCCATTCGTAGAGACATGGCGATTCGTAGAATAGAAAAGAATGCATGATGCATTTGAGAAAGAAAACTTTCTCATGGCAAGCAAGCTCATCGAATGGTTCTTCGAAAAAGGCAACCATTGTTGACGCTTTGAAATATGGATGCGAAATAGAAAACTCAAGTCAAGAGGATTCGGGCGATATGACCCTATCGTGTCCGGCAAGCCCGACTACTCCTACGACCCCAGCCACCTTGCGCAGAAGTTCGACATATTCGTCGGTTGGGCTACCGCCACGGTCTCCCACATTCACTACGCTTACCCATACATATGGTGCGGTTCCTCACAAATATGGTTCGGCTTTGCGATTGGCTTCTCAATATGCCGAGGATTTGGAATCAAATACGCCAGTCATCAACCCAAGGGCAGGCTCAGGAACTCCTCAAGCTCGCAATTGCCCGGGTGATGGTTCCCATCCTGGCCAAGATGATGACACTTTCAAGGAAGACTCGGATTGTGCCCAAAGAAAGATGAGTCGTATTTCCCAACAATCTGAACAAAGGGTGAACGGTCAAGGGCTTGAACAAGGAAGTCTACGTCACGATTCTCGGGAATTTGAGCAACGAAAAATTGGTGTGAATTCTGGAGAGCCTCAAACTCAAGATTTTGACCAAAGAAAGATAAGTCGTCTTTCCCAAGCATCCGAGAGAAGCAAAAATTCTCAAGTGGGTTACAGATTGATGTTGTCGAGCAGACACTCAAGTGTGAATTCCATGAGGAGTAGGAACTCAAGCGTCAAGAGGTTGCCTAGTTCTACAAATCCAACACCAAATGCAACTGGGCACACAGGAAGTTTTAGCCTCGCGGGGGCCACCAAAGCAACCACGGTGACGCACAAATACGGAACGGTGAATATGCAAGCTCAAGTCAACGGTTGTAACCACCAACACACCACAGGCACCGCGGCACCACCGAAGCCATCAAGCAAACCCTCGGATCAAAAACCTCCAATTGGGGGTCGTGTCGTCCACAAGTACGGTGCTGCTGCAACGGAAAACACCCCTAAATTGAGTCCCTCCGAATACCTCAAACTAAAGACTTCTATTGAATGGACGTACCGTCACCTTAATCAATTCAAGTTTCCAGGAGTGGATGTCGATTCTGAGCCTTGCGAAAGCGATGAAGTTTGGTATTGCGGGAGCATGCCACGACGCAAGTCCGATGGTTCGGCGAGCCCAATGATGGAACATTTTAGTCGAGATCGGGATTTGCAATCTAGCGGGTCCATGAAGAGCTCCACGATCACCAAAAGGCGCACCCAAGGTAACCTTTTCAAGACCAAGAACAATTTCTCGTTCAATAAACCGAATTTCGCTGTGAATCGACGAGAGATTAATGCGCCAGCGCCAACGGATGTCTTTGGCCATCAAAGGCATCGAGTGAAGGGTAGTTTATAACCAACAAGTGCATGCTCTCACATCCTTTATTGCTGGTTTTCCGCCATGGGCTCCAAGATCAATTTCCAGGCCCCACCTTTGAGGCGGCGGCACGAGCCGTCGTACAAGCCAAGCGGCGTGCCTTGAAAAGTGAAGACGCGACATTTTCCCATTGCTATTCCGTTTCGACCCAATGTCGCCCGAAAAGAATATGAGTATCCGGTTGGGTGGTTGGGTCATCTGTCGTCACGGCGATGTTCAATATGTATTTGTGCAGGTAGGTAGGTAGGTAGGTAGGTAGGTAGGTAGGTAGAGCAACACGAGGCGTCGTTTCCGCAATTTTGTGGAACATGAAATGAGTCGGTTCCATTTCTGAGTTGGTCCCAACAGTTTATGTTTGGTGTGGTTTGCATGATTTGCCGGTATTTGTGATTGGCTGTGCGCCTCGAACCCACAACCAAGTGGGTGAGGGTGATGTTGCGTGGTGGATCGCATGCCCCACGTCGGGAGTTTCGGGCCCTAATTATGGCGCCTACGGCACTCATGACTTACGCTCTTGTTGCTGCGGGGTTTCGGACTTGGCGGCAACAAGACGCGATGTAGTAGTTGTAGGGATGGCATTTGGTTGACAAGATGCCCCACATGTTTGTTCTTGGACGCTTTCAACGGTGGGACTCTTTTGGTGGAACTCCCTGCCGGAACTCTTTGGCTCTTCGACCTAGTGAGTTTAATGCACTGTGGGTGGTGGCATTTGGTATTGCTCAGTTTATAGCGGGTGCGGTGCGATGCAATCTACATTTTTTTTGAAATGGCCATGCCTTGCTTGCGTATGTACATTTTAATGTATTCTTCTTTACTATGGCGTAGACTTTTCAATGGGCAACGTTAGGCAAGCGGTGGCACTCAAGAGGCATGAAAGTGGCTTGCGCCGAGAACATCGAGGCATGGCCGCGTATTCCGCGAATAAACAATTTCCGTATTCCGTCAATAGTAGCGTGCATGCGCGGATGGATGGGTGTCATTGGTGAGTGGGTTCATGTGGTACCCAATACCCACACGGACACGCACAGCGCATGAGTGTACATTTTGCTCGTCTTGAGGGAACAGTTTTCGCCGCTCGCATTGCTATCGTAGTTGACAGTTTTTGACAGGCCGTGTTGGGGATGATCTAACTTTGTTGCGGGGGGGCCTACAAATAGAATAGTCTCCTCCTAAACCGGTGTTCAGCCGGCAAGAGCGAGAAGTGACATGCTGCCCTTTTCTCACCTTGCTTACCATCTTTGCACCCCTTGCCCTGAATTTGGTGACCCTTAGCCGAATCGCCTTGAGGCTATTATGCATACCTCACTTTTCACAAGCACCTGGGGATGCTGATGGAAGCAAAATGTCCCCACGGTGCCGCACACCACAGTGAAGCGCACACTTGCGCATCGAGCGAAGCATGCATTCGTTTATGTGTGAGACCTGTGGCAGGGGAAACCCTGGACGAGCCGTCTTCCCCATCGAGTACATGCATAGGACGTGCCATGGTCTTGCGTGCTTTGATGCGCCGTTTTCCCTGGCACTGGCTGGCGCTTGCATGGCCCCGAGTGGCCGCAACCCAAGCCACAGCTCTGTGGATCCAGATTCTCTGGCCCCTCTTCACTGACCCCACCCAGCCTTGTGCTTCAATGGCAACCCTGGTCCCCATCCCCACCCCATCTCCATCTCCAAGCTTCACGGTCTTGGAATGACCAAATGGGAAGCAGGGTGGTGGAGGGGGGGCAGAAACAATTACGAGCATTGGGACATTCCAATCACACCCACAAAACTGCCACCCTGCCTTCCCCCCGTCTCTAAACATTCCCGTCAAATCTGACGTTGACCAACAAAACCAGGTCATACAAAACACATGGCAGTCCACTTGTACCACGCAGTGACCAACGAGCTTTTCTCGGAGACCCACCTCCATTTCTAAGATGTCCGAAATTCAGGGTGGTGATCCCCCCCCAAAGCAGTTGTTTTGGCGCCCATGTTTCTCACCTCAGATGGATTCTTTTTGCGACAGGGTGTTGCGGAATTTGCGTGGTGCTTTGACAGCTTGCACAAAGATTGGACAAGTGCCTAAGCGTCCACGTGACACAGATTCACAGATAACAAAAGAGCCAGGCAGATTGGGGAGAGGGCTGTTTGCTTTTTCGAAACATGTGAGGGCAGGTTGCCGTGTTTTTCATCACATTGGTCAGCATCCCAGTCATCACCGCTGTGTGTGTTGGCCGGGTGGTTGGTCATGTGATCAGCAATGTGATTTGCCAACTGATTGGATTGCCTTGGGCCATCACGCCGGTTGTCATGTTTATCGTGACAGATGGTCGCCATCTGTGTTGTTGATCGATGTGCGATGGCACCCACCATCACGCCAATGCATCATTCTCGACACCATGCTGATTGCCATGTCTGCTGTCATGTGCCCATGAACATTAGGTGGTTGGCTGGATGTTTGAACTGCCACTCTGGCGACCATGCTGCTGATCCTGCTGTTCGTACCAGTGGTTATCTTTTCAACAGTTTCCCATGACTGACGCTTTGGCCAGCGGACTGCTGGTTTTACGCTGGAATCCATGGAAGTCGCTCAATACTGGCATGCTGGCTCCCATATGGTTTGATTTAGGAATATGTGTGTCGATGTGGGAAGCGGGTTGTTTTTTTCTGGCCAATATGCTTATTTTCAGCTGAGTGCGCATACAAGGGAGTTCCCAAGGAGGAGGGTCAACCCCCCTTGGTTCAAACCTCTTCGACCCTCTCCCCTGGTGTGGGCGCGCCGAGGCACACATCCTCTTCTCCTTGGTTTCTTTGTGTGACCCTCTGTCTTATTTCGGTGGAAATTGGGGGGCCACTGCAACATCCCCTTCTGCAACCACCCCGAGGTACCCTATTATTTTGGTACTCTGCTTCGACAAGCATGGACGGGGTTGGCAACAGGCGAAACGTTTGTCCATCCGAGCAAGCCATTCTGCGAGAACATGGATTTGTGTTCATGTATGTGGTATGTGGTATGTACAGACACACACCTACGTGTGGAAGATGAAGGGGAATGGGACCATAGTCCGTCTCCTCCCGTCCTGTATGTCCCACCAGGTTGGTGCCAAGAGCACATAAGCGGCCCAGGCACTGTTGCACCCCGATTTTGTGCGACTCCATATCCATTGTGGGGTTGTGACAGAACTCATACACAGCACCACACTCTGAAAAGGTTACCGCACTGTGGCATCTGTTTTTAATGCAATGCGCACATTGCACACCATTGCATCCCTGTTACACCCATTCCACAAAACATGTCATTTAAAACATTGCATAAGGATTTATTTGGGGCATACACCACCGAGAAATTGTGGTGGCATCTAATTGTCTTAAACCACCAAACACTGTGTGATGGCATCCGTCAACTGCCTGGCCCAACAACTGACATCTGGGGCAGAAAGGAAACACTGGTCTCCCTGTTCTACGAACCCATTACTTTGGAATCCCCCCTAGGGTGCAGACTTTGGACACCTGTAAACCACAACCTGACAAAATGGGACCCCTCAGAGAAAGGGTCTTTGTGCATCAACTGCCTTTATGGGTTGCCCCCCACCCCTCTCCATGTTCTTGGAATTTTGGACCCACTTTTAGCAAATTGAAGGTGGCTGTTAGGTCATGGGCAGGCGCAAGCAACTTGTGCGTTTGGTAGTGTTTGCACAGTGCACCCCAAGGTTTATCTTTTGGGGGCGGGTTATGTTTCTGAACCCACAAAAAGTCACTTCAGCATTGAGAGGGAGTGCCATCTGTGGTGCACACATGGTGTATGTATTGCAGTCGTTCTACGGACCCATGCACCCATTCTACAGGGCAGTTCGTCCCTTGGATTGCCAGCGCTGGGGGGGTGGGGTCGCAGCGCTGCTCCTCGAATTTCTTTTTGTTAAAAATTATGTCAAAGAATTGAAGAAACTTGGTCCCCCCAAAGGCTTCTCCACTTTTGCCCAATAGGGGCACAGTGCTCCTCAGCAATGATTGCCTCATGGACGGTATACCCCATGCCATCGGCGAACTTGAATTCAATGAGAACAGACACGTGCTGACCTTCAGCATCATACCCAATGCCCGTGGAATGCCCAACTGCAGGACAGGAGGCAACGGTGACAGTCACCCTGTCTCCATTTGATCAGATGTAGGCGACAGTCATACCTATGCAAGGGACATTGCAATGTCTACACCGTTTAGAGCCCTAAAATATGCATATATTCAGGGGGAGTTGCATGAAACGTGCGTGCACCGTGCGTCTTTTCGGGTATTGTTTGTTCCCTAGATCCACAATGCCTGAATCAGTTCCCGTTATGCCAGCAAGGGCTGCAAGGTAGATAAACTAGGGCCCTGGGACCTGTGACAAGCATCAGACTAAAAATTAAGAATTCCTGGTATGCCAGCAAGGACCGCAGGGTGCAGAAATTGGGACCCTGGGTTTGGTTCTGTGGGGGCTGTTCAACGGGGTAAAAGTTGGGTGAACATCCCAAAAACATTGAACCATGCGTGCACCGTGCAACACCCCCCCTCAGTCCACCCCCGTTATGAGCCAGAGACCCTGAGCAAGCATGAAAGCAACATCAAGACCCTGATGTGGAAGAAGAGCTCAGACAGCAACGATCCGGAAGCCTCCAAGAATTGATAGCAACCATTCCAAGAATGGACTGTAAACACTTAGAAACCTCACAGAGTAACAACAAGCATCCAGAAATGTCTACAAATTAATAGCAAGCACCCCAAAAGCCCATTTGCCCAGGGTTTGTTGAAACACCCTACATGGTGCGCGCGCATGTGCATGTTTTTCTCTGAGGGATACTGCTTTGGTTTGTTATAAGTGCATTGTATGTTAGTAAACTATCAGGAGGAACAGGTCTCAGTTGTGTTGCAATTGGGATGCAGTTGAATGGCATTTTAGTTGGGAATCTTTGCTCTTGCAGAACTTTCTCACCCTTTCGGCTACACTCTGTAATATGCCATTTCCTATCCAACGAGACTGAGCTGCTGCATTGTGAGAATTCCGTTGCGCATTTGTGCAGCCCCAATTGTGATGAGATTGCTTTGTGGCCGTGCCTTTCCCATGTACTGGGGGAACTTGAATATTTTGCCAAAATGTATGATTCAAGGGGTTGATTTGGGTGAACACAGAACAAAAATCCAACGCAAAAATTTGAAATTAACCCCCATCCCCCGCTTTGTCCAAGCTATGGAGGATCAGGAAAAAAGGTCGGGGGTTGGATGCAGGCAGGGTATGGGGTTTATTATGAGGAGCAGTTTCGAAGGAACTTTTCGTTCCATCCGTGTGCCACTGATGGCCGCGCCAGTTTGGTGACCACTCAATAATACCATTACATAGAAACTGTGAGTCCAAAATCACGATGAATTGTTCCTGTCCTGCGCTGCAGCAGCGCATGCAGGACGCCCCGGAGTTCCCCTCGACTCACACTTTGGCGCTCTGTGACCGGCACGGGAGGTGGGGCATAGGGACCTGTGGGAGCCGATACTTTGGGAACAGGAGAGGTGGAGGGACAGTCTTTTGATTCCGTGGGTCTCCTCCCACTTTGTGGTGGAAGGGAATGCGGGGGCTAGCCGCTTGGCTGAGCTGGGAAGAGAATCACACCCTTGCCGAAGCGGCCGTGCACGCAACTGTTGTGGGTGGTGCTGGAACTGGAGGAAATAGGTTCCGGCAGTGAGGGTGAGGCATGCCACAGCGGGGGGTGCCACCGCTATGGCACACCGGGAGTGAACGACTTTTTGCGAGATCCCCACTTCACCAACGCCTCAAGTTGTGGGCGGATCTTCCGCCAATCGCTCCAGGACTTGGCAGTGGTCTTCATGTCCTTGGCAGCTGCTCGTTGGCTGAATTGGATGTCAACGTATTGAAGGCATGCTAATTTTGCAGCGGCCGAACGGGTGCGCCTCAATGGCTGGGCCAACCGCAAGGCCTTACACCGGCGCTTGGCAGGCTTTTTCAAGCACCCAACCAACAGCGCATCGTCGGCAGCGGTGGGGGACCGTGGCTGTTTTGGGGGGCTAGATTCACCAGTGAGCTGCACAGCATCGGACTCATCCACAGGAGGGGGTGCTAGGGGGCGTAGAAAAGTGTCCAACTTCACCTGCACCTTCTTCCTGGTCGGGCGCCTTCTCTCCGACCGGTTGGCAGTTGAGGGAGGTGTGACAGGGCGTGGGGGTGAGGGGAGAGACATCCGTGCTATGGGGGCACAGTCATGCGTCACCATAGAGCCAGACCGCTCATGTAATAGACCGATACTCAGCACCACGCTCTGAAGGGCCCAGAATCTTTGCAAGCAAAACAGTGCCTTCGGAATGCTTGAAATTGACAACCGTACCAGGTGTGTATGTGTCAATATGCCCAACATCCATGGCTGAGATTGCGAAAAACTGAGAGGTCTGCATGATACAGGGTCCAGTAAATTGCCCTGGATGCAAGAAATATGAAGAACACAGCAATGCACAAATGCTACCACCTTGTCCAACCAACAAACATGCGGCAGAAGCTCAATATCGAACTTTTCTGTGAATTTGGGAAAGTGAAAGTGACGGTTCCCTCGCCCCCCCCCCCCCCCCGCTTACTATACAAGGGCGTTTCTTGTTCAAGAGGGGGGGGGGTACATACCCTAAAATGATCCCCTCGTTGCGCTAATCATCTTGAACACACATATGAGGGGTTTTTGAAAAAAAATTACCCATTGGGGGTCCGGTCCCAGCTGCTAGATTTTTTTGGGGGGGGGGGCAAAGGTCAAGGGTGAAAATGTTTTTCTTGGTTTGCATGCACCTTTGAATTCCCCATAAAATTCTGAGCATCTGAGCATACACACAGAGGATGAAGTCAAGACAAAGGGCCACCCGCCCCGGACCACGAGAAACCCACACCGGACAACAGGACACCCACCTCGGAAGACGGGAGGCCATCCCCAGATGACTGGAGACCCACCCCAGACCACAGGAAGCCCACCCTGGACCATGGCAAACCCACCCCGCCCCACGGGAGAACCACCTTGGACCATGGGCCGCCCACCCCGGACAATGAGAGATCCACCCTGGATGATTGGAGACCCAGCCCGCATCACTAGAGACCCACCCCAGACCATGGGAGACCCACTCCGGACAACAGGTCACCCACCCAGACCAACGGAGACCCACCCCGCACAACAGGTCACCCACCCCGGCCGCCCGCCCAGACAACCAGAGACCCAGCCCAGACAACGGGAGACCCACCCCACATGATGGGAGACCCACCCCGGACCACAGTAGACCCACATAGTTGCGCAAGGGGGCGGCGTGGGATGACCGGTATGTCTGTGACGTCGTGGATCATGGTGGGGTGGCAATCCCTAAAGGTGGTCATGAGTGTGACAAACCTAGCCTCTGTAGCTTGGTGAAAGATCAACGATGGTCGCCACCCTCCGGAATCACTCCAGAAAGAATCTTAGTTCGATGTGGAGCAAGGCGCTGTTGGGCGCCCCACAACTGCAGTAATGCTGCTTGCCATCAAGCGACAACGGCCATCACCCTCCAGAATCACTCCGGGAACTCTCACATCGTGCATTGTTCCTAATACTATACCAGAGGCACCATCATAGATTGTCCACAGATATGGCACCATGGGCGCCATCACAAATTGTTCATAGCAATGTTTGCCATGTCCTACACAGGCTGTTAGGTGCCGTGGACTGAAGTGATGGTCTCCCAGGGGAGGGGAGACTGCAAGGGTGGGAGATTTCAAAGGGGGTGAGGGTACCCCCCCCCCCTTGCAATCTGCCACAATAGCACGCGACGGTCTCCCGGGGGGGAGGGGAGACAGTCACCAGGTGACCCCCCCCGAATTCTAGTGTAACCTAGATAAATTTTTTCTTCGGTGCCTAGTGTTTCTAATGCTTTTTGGGCCAAGTGATGGTCTCCCGGGTGGGGTGGGGGGATTGCGAGGGGGGGGGGGGGGTGCCATAGCGGTTTTTTCTCTGCCTTTCTGTTTTGGTACTTCCTGCACTATTCCCGCATGCTGATGCATTTAGGCAAAAAGACAAGGTACCATGAGATGGAGCGCAAGCTGCGATCGTGGATTGTGGCCTGGAGGAACAAACGGGTCATTGTGACGAAGAAGATGTGCTTGGCTTTTGCCAGGAACAAGGACCGGTGCTTGGGAGAGCTGAAGCCCCATGAGTTGTAGTTTTCAGGTGTTTTAGTAGTTCAGGTGGTCCCTGTTGAGCATGTGCAGCTCTTCAAAGTCGAAAACTCCTGCAAGAAAAAGTGGCACACAGAGCATGTATCTCAGTGGAGCTGCAGCCAAACCTGCTGCCAAGGTGGCAACCAAGCCTGCAGCTGGAGAGCCCATTCCTGTGACCCCTGTTGAGCATGTGTAGCACTTCAAAGTCGAATACTCAAAGTCGAATACTCATGCCAAAAAAATGGCACACAGAGCATGTGTCTCAGTGGACCTAAGCATGCATGTCAACAGGCCTTTTTCAGGTTGTTCAGTGGTTCATATGCCCTGTTATTTGCCTGTCTTGCTGTGTGTTGCGCGTCCATTACATAGTAAGCGGGGGGGCGAGGGAACCGTCACTTGGGGTACGTTCCCTTGGGGGTGTGAGGGCACCGTCGCGGGGAGGTGTTCCTTGTACAAGGAGGGGTAGAGGGTATGTTCGGCTACTTGTAATCCCCCACTTGGCGCCCCCAACCCCCTTCCCTTGCGGGGCCCAAAAAGTTTAAGGGGGGGTTGGGGTCAGAATTTGAGTTTGAACGCCCCCCATGGCGGAAATTTACTCGCTGAAAATTAATTTGTGAAAGTAGTTCTCAACTAGGGCATTCTGCGAAGTAATTTGAGAACCTCAAAATGCATGTTTTGTGCCGGCATGTATCCCATTCGCACCTTTCTCCACAAACGCCCTCGCTCGCTCGCCTTGCCTCGCCAAGCTAAGGCACGGTGGGGCTGGGTGGGGTGGGTGTGCAAAAATGTAGGAGCTGAGAATTAATTCATGAAAATGATTCTCAATCACTACACTTTGTCAAGCGACACCCCCCCCCCCCCAAACGTGTGCTCTGCTGTGACTTCCATCCCCCTAGCACCCTTCTCCACATACATGCGCTCGCTTGCCTTGCCTCGCCAAGCCAAGGATTGGTTTACTGCCAGAAGTGGTCCTAGCGCCCAGCGAACACATTTTTTACTGGGCCCGGTGTGCGGCGAACACATTTTTTGCCTGTCATTCTTCACTAGACCGATGAAAGATGTAAGTGATCCTAGCCCCGGGCGAACACAGTTTTTTTTTTTGCCTCTCACTTTTCGCGCCTAGATCGTGGAAGTGGGCCAAGCGCCCGCCAAACACATTTTCGCGCATTACTTTTCACTCCCATGCGAGTGGCAGTGGTCCCAGTCCCAAGCAAACATAGTTGGGCAGATCACGTTAGGCACCAGTGGTCGCCCCATAGAACGCCAGCCTCAACACCTAGAGTGCCAAAGCGCATCCCTTGCATCCCCTAACATGCTCAATACTACCCAGGTATGTCCCGTGTCGGGATGCACATGTGTGCATACACCTTGAAATTGGAGCGATCATAGGGGGCGCCTTAAGCGCAGTGCGCGTGCAGTGCGCACGCAGTGCAACTATTTGGGCGCCTGGCCGTAGTAGAAACCCTTTGCGGTACTTTGGGCATCATTGTTGTTTGGTAGTAGGTTTTGATGCATTGGGGATGCAGCATTTTTGTATTTTCACCCTGTTTCACCCATTTCTACTTTTTTTGCACACATTTTTTTTCCATTTCCACCAAATCTACTCTTTTTCTCGGTTGATTGATATGGTGATACACTTTGAGGGTGCCTGCTACAGGACATCATACTTCCCTCCTCATTTCTCAGGCCCACTTTCTCCATGGATCTCGGTATTGGGGATAGGGTGTTCTATACCCGCTCCAATGGCCTCTGACCTCCTACCACGGTGGTTGACGGCTAAAGACGGACTCCTCCACTTGGAATACTACCAAGATGGGTTGAGAGTGGTGAATCGGCAATGCAATATGGAGTCCATCTCCTTTGCCATCCTAAGTTCAGACTCGCCACCTCACTGCCCTCCATCTCCGCCGCCCCACACATACTCAAGTTCCCCCCCAAAGGCCCCTGGTCCTTCACCACCGCCACAAGAACCGGGAAGGTCCCCCTCAAGGTCCCCTCCAGTCCAGTTTGGGTCGCCTAGTTCTAAGGGTGTTTCCAAGGGGCGTGCCTAGGGGCTCTTTGGGGGGAACATGGTCTAAAAGTAGCGCGCAGTGCAAGGATCCCCCCATATAATGACTGAACCTCACTATGTCAAGACATATACACCCTTTCGTGCGCCTCCCCACTGGCCCCACCCACACTCGCGGTGGAAAGCGTTTGGACGCATTTTTGGTCCCTGCCACTTTGTGGGACATTCTGAGCCCCACGTCGTACCATGTGCAGACCTTCCCGTCTGCAGGGGATCATGCAGGCGTTTTCATGCATACAAACATCACTCTTCCTACTGTTGAACCCCCGGACCGCTCCATTCCCAACATTCGCCACTGGGGAGGAAGAGACCTTAAGAAATTTAGCACACATTTCGCACGCTGGATGCGTCAATTACCGCCAGGCCTGCCTCTGCACGAAAAATCGTCATGAGTTCTGAGTGAAATTCAGCGATATGTCATCCTCCACCAGAAGCCCCTACCTCGCGAGGACCCCGCACTCCTGCGACTCCAGTCCAAGCTACGGGCCTCCCCGCGAGACCCGGAAGCCCTGAAGCAGTGGGGAGCACACAATCATCAGAAGAGACAGAGGGACGTTCTGCGCCGCTTGCGGCGATTTCGCAAATCCGCAGCTACTGCGACAGGAGTTTTCTTCCGTGAATTGTGTGACTGGCTCACACACCCTTTTGAACGGTCTGCTGTTTCCCCCGACCCCCAGTCTGCGCTGGACAAGCTGCCGCACTTCGCGGGAAACCCGGAGTGGGACCCGGCGGCGGCGTCAGCCCTACTGGCTGAGACTTTCTAGGAATCCCCTCAAATGTGCTCGGACCCCCCAACGTGGCACGAGTTTTTGCAGTCAGTCAAAGTCCCGAAGAAACAGTCGGCGGGCATGGATCGTGTCCCCCCACATCTCATCTCCTACCTGCCGGAGACGGCTCAGTGGATCCTCTATCAGCATGTTAAAGTAGTATGGGAGTCGGGATCCCTGCCCACATCGTGGACGGACACGAGGATCTCACGAGGAGATCCGGGCGATGCTGGCAATTACCGCCCCATCGCGGTGTCCTCCTGCATGTACCAAATCCTGTGCAAGCTTATGTTGCTGCGCTTGAAGGCACCACTGACCGGCGTGCTGTCTCCGTGCCAAGGGGGAGGAAGGAAAGGATACACCACCATAACCCAAGCCATGACCCTCTGGTCAAGTGTCCTCCAGTGTGACGGAGAACCATATGTGGTCCTCCTCGACATCGCCAAGGCCTACCCGAGCACCCCACATGCCCTCCTATGGGAGACCATGTACACCTTGGGTGTCCCGGCGTCGATGGTCTCTCTCCTCCGCCAGGCATATGGGCAAACCCGATGTTTCTTCCGGGCGGGGGGCAGACAGCATTCTTATTTTCAGCAGCGGGGGGTCAAGGAGGGCTGCCCCCTCTCCCCGCTGTTGTTCTGTGTGGTATACGAAATTTTTCACCGGGCCCTCAACAAGGAGTTACCAAAAGTGAAATTTTTTGTGTATATGGATGATGTGGCGTTCATTGCGCCGGACTCCGAAACCACACATCTTGTGCTGCACAGGGTCAGCAAACTTGGCCGGATCCTGGGTTTTCGAGTGAACTCGAGTAAGACCGAAATCTACCGCTGGACTCCGCGTCATGTGACCGAGTCGTTTGTGTGGGGTGGTGTGTCCAACAAAGTTCGCCCCCCCAATTCTTCAATATTTGGGGCACATTTTGGCCCACCCACAGTGGGCCCACAAGGCCCGGGCGGACTACGTGGCCCTGGTCCAGTTAGACCTGGCCCAGTATGCCTCTGTCCCCATGAATGGATGGGAGAGGGCACAATTGGTGAATTTTGTTCTCATGCCGCGCTGGATGCATCGCTTGATCTTGCTCCCGTCGGACAAGATGTTCCATCGCATTGACACCATGGTATCTGAGTTTGTCCGCCAGCCCAAGGGTATGGAGACATCCCGCAACCACCACCTCTTGGGTACACCAGTGAGAGATGGAGGCCTAGGGCTACGATACATCTACTGGGCTTACCGCAAGCGTTTCATTACCAGCATGCAACACACTCTCAGGGCCCACCCTGACCTTTTTCCTTTTCCCTTGGACAAAGGTGTCCCTCGCACTCAGACGCCCCTTCGGGCCTATGTTTCACTGCTTCAGTCACTCGGGGCCATCCCCGGGATATCCCTCCAACCCATGAAGCGGCGTCCCTGTGGTCCAGAGCTCTTTGACAGCGAGGACACAGAGGACGGTCGGCTGTTGGCTGCCCAACAACCTACATTGGGACAGCCTGATATTGCCATGAAATACTGTTCCCCATCCCCCGTGTGGCATATTCAGGAACACGGAGACAACCCGACCGGCTTCAAGAGGACGGAGGTATGCGGTTATGAGGTATACACCAATGAAAAACCCCCAGAGGGCAATTCTTGGCACAACGATGGGAGCAAGTTGTTGGTGACACCAGACTGTCAGGGATCACCGCAAGGGTCCAGAGCGGGAATGGCACGGACTTGTGGCCCTTTCCAGTGCATTGCCAGAGTCCATGGGCCCCAGACATCATATCGCGCTGAACTAATGGGACTGTGTGTGGCTGCTCACTTGGCGGCCCCGGGGTCCACCATCACCCTGGACAATCAGGCAGTGGTGGATCATGGCCCTGTGGAGCCCCACCGAGAGGCCTCCGACATGGACATATGCTCCCGAGTGTCGGCCACCCTGGGGGAAAAGAATATTCGGGTCCGCTGGATCCCAGGGCACCGGAAAACCTGCCCGTGATGCCCAAGAGTTGGACGACATCCAACGTAACAACGAAGTGGACCTTCTCGCCAAACTGGCAATGTCCCTTCCTCTGCCTATCCACAATCCCACAGGTCCGTCCAGCATATCCGTGGGGGGGACTGAGGCTCCGACCCCCGCGAGCAAATGGATTGCTGCCACGCGCCCGTATCAGGTGTATCGGGGCCTGCATTGGGCAACTTGGCTCCCTCTACGGGCGCTGCGCCGGCACGTGTGGGTCCAGTGGATGTGGGGTAATGTGCGATGGGCGGGTTGCTCCCCCCCTTGGGAAAAAACCAAAGTCCTCTGCCCCCTATGTTCTCAGTGGCATTGAGGCACCCCGCACACACGACTTGTGCACTGCAGTGCATGGTCCCCGGTTTTCCTCCGTGAGTGGGTCCGCACATGGTGGCTTGACCAGGCCTCACCGGAAGATCTGGACCACATTTCCAAACTGCGTATCCCTCAGTCCTTCATTGACACTGTACCGCGGGAAAGGCTGCGAGAACTCCGGTACCGCGTGGCATGGCATCAGTACCATATGATGCATGCCACAACCCTTTTACGCCCGTCACTACCCATGCCCCCATGCACGGACGGCATTCGCTCAAATGCTGACAACCGCAGCACGCCGATATGGTACACTAAACTCCGTCGACGAGTTGTCTCCCTAAACCCCGACAATACCACACTGCGGGCGCAGGTACACTACAAACCACGGGAGGGAGGGTGCAACAAGCGCGGTCCCAAGCGACCGCGGTCGTCCCCTGGCACCCGTGCGTCATGCATCCTGCAGCAACCCTACTCTAACAGCACGGCCTGTACGCTCCTCCGTCTCCTCCCCCCTCTGAGTCCGCCACTTCAGGGCAGGGTCCACGACTATGTGTCAAACCCGTCTACCCCCTCAAATCTAGGCCCCCGCCGGCCTCCCTTGGTCCGTCGGGGCCTCCCGGGGGAAACTTTCCTCATGAGGTCTGTGGCTCAGTTACACACCCTTTGGAGAGACATACGCCGTGAATTATAGGCGCACTACAGATCCTACACACTTCTACTTCATATGGCCTGCAAGACCACCGTCTGGTTGCACGCGATGGTCTCGGCGTGGAGGGCTCCGTTGCTGTCAGCCCGATACCTGTTCCGCACGTCTTGCTTCCAGGGTGCCATGCATGCCAAGATGAAAATGGCTCGTGCCCTGCTCACATATCATAATTACACCCTCTCTTACCTACCTACACTCAAACTGGCCACCACCCTCCTGGGGGTATATCAGCGCCAGACACGCACCATCGGGGGTGCCACTCTGCATCATGCATCCATGTCCCATCAGAATTACATGACATGGGCCTCCATGATGGCCTACCGCATGAGGGCCCACGAGCAGTGGCTCCGCACGTGCATGGGGGAGGCTGAACGCTTATACAGGGCAGTTTTCTCCAGCACATCCCGGTTTATCCGATCCTCATATGCGGAACTGGTTCACTCCCATCACAAGGAGGCATACGAACCGGCGGTTGCCCTGAAGCGACGGCTACACTCCCAGTACGTCGGCCTCAGCACTGGGCGCCTCTTGGCGCGTCAGTGGGGCTACTGGGTCACAATCACTGAACACTGGCAGGAGTTAGCCTGGCGAGAGAAGGGCCAGGATCTGGATAGCGAGTTTGCGGCCCTGCGCGTTCTACAGTTAAAGCGTCGGCGCCCGCTATCCCCCGATGTCCGTGTCTGTAAACGGCGATGCTTGCACCCTCCTAGTCCGGCTGCTGTCCAGCTTACGGGGTCACCCGATAGAGACGGCGTTGACCTCCCCTTCACTCAACTCACTGGGTCCCCTATTTGGGAGATCCACTTATGATACCGCCCCAGTGTATCGGCTCTGCATTGAGGGGTACACCCCTGCAACCACTTTCCACCCCAGTGTATGAGTTTTTCGATTCTGCACTAGGGGCTCCCTGTAGTTCCTGACTGTTAGTCGCTCTTTGAACTTAGTTTTTGATCTAGTCACAACTCCACAGTTTTCTAGGTGTTGACCCTCTGTGGTCGTGGCAGGCCCCACCACCTGCATGGAGTGTACAGTACATACAAGTACATACAGGTCCTGCGCCCCCATTGGGCTCTCCCTTTGTGGAGAACTGCCTTACCCGCATCCCACCCATTGGTTAAGCTGACTTTACTGTACATACCTCTAGGCCGTTGCTGCCTAAGTACACTGTCTGCCTTGATGGCCGAACTCACCAGTGTCGGAAGAAAAAGAAAAAAAAAGACATATACACCCTTTCGTGCACAGCAATTGGACAAGCTGTTTGCACCTAGGTTAGCAATAACCTAGGTTTTGCTTTAGGGGGGGGGGGTAAATCCCATGCTAAGTCTTGCATGCATCAGTGGCTTATACGACATGCAGTGTGGAATGGGACACAATACGCCTCCTGGCACATTTCACACACTGGTGCACACAGCGTGTGGTGTGCTGACTGGTCCACTTATGCTGGGTGACCCCCACAGTGGGGCGGGGGCAAGGGGGTCATGACTGTGCTGTTGATCTGTTGTGCTGGCTTATGTTCTTTGAAGAGACGCCAATGTTTGAAATGCAGCGATAAACATGTATCAGGCCCTGTGTTCATGGCATGGCTAGCCCAGTCTGGGCGGGCATTTGCTGTGTTTATGCTATAGGTCGGCATTGTGTGCTGCTATCCCTGACAGACATTGGCGAAAGGCGCCTAGGACCGGACATTCCGGTTTGTGATCAGCCTTGATCTCTTTTTGGCTGTGCATGCTGTTGCTTGCGCAATTTCCCTGAGCGCAATCACCACTTGACACACCCACGTGTCACCGCACGGGGGGGGGGGTCCACATCATGTACCATGCCTAGACAGAACCAGACAGACCGGATCTGTGTGTCTCAGTTGATGTGTTTTTAAGGGATGAAATCTCAGGATCAATTCCCCAGAGTGTCCCCTAAGTGTGTTTGTTGCTTTGCTTGTGTCAACGCGTCTCAGGGCGAGGACAGGATTCAAGGCCAACAATACAAGCAAAACCAACCACACCCGAGTGCTGTCGTGTTCGCCTGTCATGGGACGACCAAGTGTAGGGACCTTGGGAACATGACTCACTGATTTGGTGAAATGTAAACCGGAGGTCAGCATCCTAAGCTACAGATATTGTGCTTCTTCCACTCACCCCATGATGACCGTGGTGTCATGTACAGAACACACCTTTCACTCGGCTGCCGAGGGACATTACTTGGCATGCTTCCTACAGGCTTCCCTGCCCAGGATAGGTAACCCCCCCCCCCGCCCATATTTAGTCTTCTAAAAGACTAATTTTAGTAGAATGCTCAATAAGGCCGGGGGATGACTAATTATGGGGGGAGGACTAATTTTGGGCGGGTGAGTGTCGCCTGTGGTCTTTTTGTTTTGATTTTGTAGTTTTCCATTCTATTTGCTGCATGGAACATTCAGATTCCGAATCTGAGTTTGAGCTGCAGGCGGTGGACCCAGGCCTTGCTGACTTGTCCGACGAACCTTCCGAGACATGTGTGGAGGAAGAAAATGATGGAGACAATGGCAATGACACTGATAGTGCATGACAGTGCAAACACTGATGATGTTGATGCAGTTGATGATGCTGATGCAGGCATTGATGATGCTAATGTTGTACCTTCTGTACCTTTTGTACCTTCTGCTGATGCTGCGACTAACCTTTTCTACAATATCTGGACGTTTATTTGTTTGCTATTTGGAAAGACACACTGTACAATATGCTAGATGATGTTGCTGAAATTTTGGAGGAGGCTGGAAGTAAAAGTGTTTCTCTGCGAAGCCTGTGAGAAGTGTGTGTTAATCACCTAGGCGGTGGCTGATGCTTGGCAGGTCACATTGGAGAAAACTGCTGCCACGCATCCTGAGGCATTTGGCAAGCTCGGGTATACATGGGGTCAAGGGGAGGTTGTTAGCCTCCGCTCCCTGCCTGACTAACAGTTTGATCGAGGAACATTTTGACGATGTTTGTGTAACGGGGGCTGATGGAGCTAATGCAGCCTGTTCTGAGCATGTTCTGCAGTTGTGGCCCCTGCCTCTGCTAGTGTTTCCAACACAAAAAAGCAATTGAAATTGACTGCTTTCTTCAAGTGACGCTTGCAGCTCTGAAAAGTGTACCGTCGGTTTCTCATGTTCCGTTTGCTTGGGGGGCTCAAGGGAGGACTAATTTTAGCAGACTGCTCAATAGGGCCAGGGGAGGACTAAATATGGGGGAGGACTAAATATGGGGGGGGTTTAATACACATACAAACTAGCAAAATACACGGGCGACCCAGCCGGTTACACAAGGCCACCGCGGCTAGTTGTGCCAATGCACAATGTACACTTATGCACCCCCATCACCGGGGCACCTCTCAGCCCCCATCTGAGCACCAGCACATCCTATCAGTGCCAACTGATGCTGGATTAACTGTCGCCATGTTGCACACACGACCCATAGTCACAAACCCAATCGTCACTTGACCGCTGCTGTCTCCAATCAACGGGTGCGAACCAATGTACAACGCAACTTTTTGCAACCATAGTTGATGACCACCGTTGGTGGTGCCCTCACAGAGGTCCACATTGACATGTGGACAGTGATTATTAACAAACACATATACCTAATGCCTCCATTTTGCGATGTGCGAAAGGGAAGGTGGATGGAAGTAACTCCTAGGTTATAGCACCCCTCCCCCGGCATATGCGATGTTCTGCAATCCCGCCCCTACAGTACCTGACACACGCGGGACCTGCAAACAAAACAACACACAAACGAGCACCACTCCATCTATCAATGGTTGGAGCCTGTTGGGAGAATGTGGGGTGCAAGACCGCCACCTCCCAATACCTCATGGGGTTCCCGTTGGCGTGTCGTAAAGCCGGTGTGCCATGTGCTGGGAGATGGTGTGTTGGGTTGGTGGACGGCCATAAAACGGCTGGTGGGACACTTGTGGAAAATAAAGTCAAGTATGCCGTATCTAGGGCACCGGACGTCTACTGCCATGGTCATGTCAGCTGTCTGGCTCACATGCCGGACAGTTGTTTTCCTTTGAGCTCCTTAAGTCTGTCACCGTGTGTATAGGTTCTTTTACCTCCATGATTTTTCACCCTTTGTGAGTGTGTAGTATATTTTACCATGTTCGCGGCCACCAGCTCCAAGCTGAGTGCCTGGTATGCACCTGAGCGCTACAAGTGGTTGGACCCATTACCTGATGGTGCCGTGCACGAGTGCTTGACTGGGGAGCACCCTGGGGACTACAGTTGGGACACTGCTGGTTTGGCGGCGGACCCTGTCACCTTCGAGCGGTACCGTGAGGCCGAACTGATGCACGCCCGCGGGGCCATGCTGGACGCCTTGGGGTGCTTGACGCCCGAGCTGCTTGGCAAGGCGGGGTTCCCCATCGCTTATCTTGTGTGGTTCAAGGCTGGAGCCCAGACCTTCTCCGAGAGTGGCCTGGACTACCTAGACAACTCCAGCTTGCCCCACGCCCAGTTGATTCTGGCCATTAGGGGGTGCCAGGTTGTGTTGATGGGCACCGTGGAGTCGTACCATGTGAAAGGTGGTCCATTCGGTGAGGCTGACGAGCTGCTGTACCCTGGAGGCGCCTTTGACCCTCTGGGTCTAGGCAACAACCCTGAGACCCTGGCTGAGCTGAAGGTGAAGGAGATCAAGAACAGCCTCTTGGTCGTGTCCTCCGTGTTCGGCTTCTACGTGCAGGCCGTCGTGACCGGTGAGGGCCCTGTGGAGAACTGGCGCTCCCACATTGAGGACCCATTCAGTACGAACGGATTCACCACCGGTGGAGACGGCAAGATCACCTCCACATTGCTGAGCTACTCCCCAAGCCAAGTTTCCATGGTCACGGCCGCCAGGTCCAAGCTAAGTGCCTGGTATGGACGTGAGCGCAACAAGTGGTTGGGCCCATTCTCTGCTGGTGCTGTGGCAAAGTGTTTGACTGGGGAGTACCCTGGGGACTAAGGCTGGGACTCAGATGGTTCAAGGCTGGTGCTTCTTGGCCATCCCTGAGTTGTTGGCCAAGTACGCCGGTGTGGCTTTCGGTGAGCCTGTGTGATCCAAGGTTGTGTTCCGTTCTTCCCTGAGGGCGGTTTGGACTACCGTGGCAGCTCTAATTTGGTCAATGCCCAGTCCATGCTTGACTGGGTGCTGGCGGAGGTCACGCAAGGGATGTAAATTTTTTCTTTTTGTGTGTGTTGTGTATTGTCGGTTTTTGTTGTTTGTAGTTTTGCTGAGCCGTGTCTCCGCCGGGGTTTAATTTCAGTGATAATGTGCCCGGCACTGGGCGTATTTTGCAGCACCACAAATAATCACAACGGTGGTCATACTGCCGGCTGCGGGGTACGCCTGGGCCGGGCACTAATGCTAAGGGCCCCGGAGGTGCAATGGCCCGCAGGCAGCGGTGCTGCCTAATTTCTTGCCCCGTTGGCGTATTTCTCTGCTTGTTTTTTCTGTATATATCTGCCTTTGCAGCGTCGCCACATCTTTGTTGGCTTGTCTGGCTCGAAAGCCGCCATCAGTATGCGGTCTTGGCGGGTATAACTGCAGTTAGTATAGCGCAGCGGGGTAACGAAAGTTCTGCCACCGGGCCCCCAGCACTCCCCCCCCCCCCTGTCCTGCTTCCCCTCCTCCCTCCTCCCCTCCTTAGCCTTTTTATAATTTAAAGGCGGGGGTACATCGGGTCATCCAATGGGCTCGGCCAAAAATGATGGGGCTTGGGACTGGAGACGTCTAAAAGACGAGGACCCCGCGGCGAAGTCAACAGCATGGGCCCACCTGATTCAGACGCCCTGGATGGCCCGTATGATCCCGCTTCAGCATTGTACAGAGGTGCTGGTGGCGGGCGTGGCAGGATGGTCTCGGGATGGAGTCAGCTGGAGTGCGGTGAAGCTGGCCAGGACCTTCCATGAGATGTTGGGGATCTCGTTTCAATCCCCTGATCCGCAGCGGTACGTCGACGCGCTGCTGTATGGGCTGACACTTGCCTGGGGAGTAGAGGTGACTGCGTTCAGCCTGTCTGCGGAAGAGGCGGCCGTCGGGTTCGCTGTCTGCGACTTAATCGCCAAGCCGCCTGGAAAATCGGCGAGCAGGAGAGGAGGAGTGGGGATCAAGGGTGAGAGACACTCTCAGGGGAAGAACGCAAAGCCCGAGACCAACAGTGGTATGGCTCTGGACGAGGAGGCGGACGCCGGAGCCGGTGAGCGCGAAGGAGGTGGGGGGCCGGCCGCGGCTGAGGAGGACGAGGAGGACGAACTGACGTACAAGGAGCCCAGCTTCAAAAATGCCAGGTGGATGAGAAAGAGGCCCGGGGCCCCGCGGTGGACGGTCAAACTGTGCCGCCTGGTTGAGAGGTTAATGGAGGCCGAGGAGTCTGAGACTGCGACAGAGGTGTCCACGATCATTGACGATGTCTGGCAATTGCTCCTTGATTGCGACAAGTCGGGTAAGGACGCGGTCAAGGCAAAAATAAAGGAGGTCAAAAAGAGGAACAAGAAGAAGGCCAAAAAACAGAGGCGAAAGGAGAAAAAGAAGGAGATGAAGGAGCGCCGATCATCTCGGAGGGGAAAAGGGAGGCGCAGGTCCTCCGACTCGGATTCGTCGTCCACGGACAGTAGCAGCGACAGTGCGTCCGATACATCATCCTCGGCAAGCTCCAGCTCATCGGGGCGCCACTCAAAGCGCAAAAGCAGAGGTGGCACGCAGGGGAGCACGAGTCAGCCGGAGTTCAAGTGGATAGACGGAAAGCGCCACTTCCGCAGCAAGAAAACAGGAGACTGGGTTAATTGCGAAAACCCTCCAAAAACGGCATGCCCGGAGTGTGGTGGCCACCATTGGTGGTTTGACAGGGAGAAGCACGGGTGTAAAGGCCGAAGGAAGTGACTGCGGAGCCATGACGATGGAGACGGGGCTGCAGGAGGCACGCGGGGGGACGAGGAGTGCGAGCGCGAGTGGCCGTGGGCGACCGCGCGCGACAGACTCGAGGCGGCGATGGCTGACGAGTACGGGACGGCTTTTGATGCCACGACAGTGCGGGGCCTGCAGGATGGTACCCTCGACGGGTATCTGCGGCAGCTCAGGCGACTGGCCAGGCTGGAGCGGATGCGACCAGGCGACGGTGCTCGGGGTATACTGGAGGCCAGGCTCATGCAGGTTGTGCAGGGTGACCTGTCAGAGAGCGCCGCAAAAATCATTCTGGCTGCGGCGAGGCTGGCCGAAAAAATGGAGTGGCTTGCCCCGGTGGTGCGGAAGTCTGATTGGTACCTGGTTATGTCTATCGAACAGCGGCGGTGCAAAGAGCAGCGGGCGGAGGCGAAGGAGTGGGCGCAACTGGAGGACCTGTGCAGGCTGTGTGCGGCTGCCTCCAGCTTTGCGGAATGGGAGGCGGTGGCGCTGGCGTGCGTGTCGGTGGGACACTGCCTGCGGGGTTCGAGGCGGGGGGTGGGGTGGGGCAGGAAGATGAAGGAGTGCGGTTTTTTGGAACAAAGTCCAGGAGGGGGGTCCAGCGACAGGAAGTGGGGCCCTGGGTGCGAGAATGGTTACAGTTCCTGGGGAAACTCAGGGCACTCAAGGGGTTCCACCCCGACAGGGGGGCGTGGCACGAGTCCAGGGAAGCGCTGGGGAAGACGTTGGTCAGCCTGCTGGAGAGGGGGGAGGGGAAGAAAACTGTCCGGTGGCACAGTTTCCGTAGGATGGGGGCGGCACAACTTCGGAAAATGGGGGCGCCGCTCACAACAATCATGCTGTGGGGGGGGTGGAAGTCAGTGAAAGTCGCGCAGATGTATACCGAGGCCCCCCCCAGGTGGAAGTTTGCCCGCTCGGGAAAAATCCCATGGCCCATGTGGGGGGGGGGGGGCAGAGCCAGGCTACTGCACAAAGCAGGGCTCCACACTCTCTTTCTGGCCGTCATGGATACGCCGGGAAATCGCCTTCGCGGCCGGGGAAGCTTCCCGACTTGCTGGGGGATCGCCTGAGGGGGGTGAGAATGCACGCAAACGAGGAAGGACAGTGTCCCCGAGTGCGAGTGCTGCGAGGACAGTTGCGAGATGCGGCGAGGGCGATAAGCGAGATGCGGGGCGTCAAGGTGCACAGGCAAGAGATGGTGCGTAACCTCATTACGGGGATGGGTGAGGCAGTGCTCAGACTTGAGTGTGGAGAGGAGGGTCTGGATACGCTGTGCAGTGTGTTGACAAAAGTTGGGGAGGGGGACTTAGACGAGGAGGACGATGGGTACTACAGTAGTAGTGACGAGGAGGGGGTGGTTACCGAGGAAATGGCTGCTCGGGGGGTGGGGGAAGCGGGGTGTGTGACAGTGTCGGATAAGATCTGGAACAGCCTGGTCCCTCGTGACCTTCTGGGGGTGTACCGGAGGCAGTTGAGGGAGGACAGTGCGGGGGTTGAAAAGTCACAGGGGGGGAGACCGGGGCCTGTGGATGCAATGCTGGAATCCCTCAGAACTGAGACTAAGGGACTAAGGGTATAACACAGGCTTGGGCTAGTACGCGACCATCTTTGCGGAACGTCTACCCTATGTGCGTCCGTTTTTACTATGGCTGAGTGCAGCGGTTAGTATTGCATTGCAGGTGCTGACATACAGGGGTGCGCTGTATGACGCAGATGTGTGGTGTCTGGGCGGGGGGGAGGGGCCTGGGGCGATTCGTTGAGGGTGCAGCCTAGGCCCTGTGAGTACTGAGGGCTTTTATGCCCGCCAAGCTGGTGTGAGTTTGTGGGAAATATTATCCGATGGATGTTCCCGCATATCTCTTGGTGCTTGTGCTGCCGGCATGGGAAACGACTGTCTGGCTCACATGCTGGACAGTTGTTTTCCTTTGAGCTCCTTAAGTCTGTCACTATGTGTATAGGTTCTTTTACCTCAATGAGTGCCCACCCAAACCCTCCCGCCGTGTTCCTATTGTTCAGTGCCTTTGGCTCTGAGTTCCATATGGGAGTGAACGGATTGCCCCATTGGGGTACTGACAGTTTGTCCCGATGGATGTTCCCGCATATCTCTTGGTGCTTGTGCTGCCGGCATGGGAAACGTATGCTTGTCTTGTGTGGGGTCGTTGACTCTACATGGTTGGTGTTCATTGCACGGGTGGGTGTCTCATGAGTGGGCGGGTTCGTCCTAGGTCCTAGCTGTCGGGCTTGTGTGTTGTTCTCTCTCCCCATCACTTGTGTTAACGTCCTGTGGTGGGGAAGGGATCCTCTACGATTCCTTGTGTGCCGTGAAATGGTATACACTGTATTCCTCCTGGGTCAGGGATGCAGAGAAGGTGGCCCTGTGGTAGCCTTGTTTCCAAGCCGTGGTCGAGTAGAGTGAGTGCTTGTCAATAGGATGTTGGCAGCCTTTGAAATTTGTCTGAGGGTTGTCGTCGCTGGTTGCACCCTATTGATGTCGCTCTAGTCTAGGGTCAACCAACAGGGGGCGGTGGCTCGCATTCAGGTCCTAGGTTTGGTTCGACATCCCCGTCCCCGGTCACGTCGTGTGTTCAAGCGTGACCATCCTTAGGGCAGATCATTGTTCACGGCGCGGAGATCTAGCTGTCAGGCCCAACCAAGCAGCTATAGATGAACTGTTGGCTAGGCCAGAAGAGCTACAATTTCGGTCCGCCATTCGGACAAGGGTAGGAAAAATTGACAATCCAGCAGGCCTTAGTCTGAATCTGGTGGGCCATGATAGGGCCGTGACAACCTACACCAACTGCATGAAGTGTACAGTAGCTACGAATAGCCCCCTTGGCAGCGTCCCATGCATAGGGACATGCCTCACACACATGAAGCTGCAGCTTTCCCAATTCATATTGTACATGTATTCTGGGCCTGGGTACCCACGCACACCGTAGGCCAGTTGGCCTGAACTCAGTCTGGTGTCAGCAACCAAAAAAAAAAATTGACAATCCAGCACGCCTATTGCAAGCGCCTTGCAAAGCAGACGGTTGGGCTCCATAGTGGAGATAGGGCCATGGGCACTTGGCAAGCATTTGACAATTTCAGTGTATATGGGGTGGTTGGTGCCCAGCTATTCCAAGCTTTTTTTTTTGAAAGCCTACCCTGTGGTTCCCTCTAACGTCGTGTGGAGCCTGTTAGGAACATGTGGGGTGCAAGACCTCCACCTCCCACTACCCTGATGGTACCATTGGGCACTTTAATGTTTCCATGCTCGCACATTAGTCGCTAGTCCCATGACAACCCCTGGCTCATTAATTGCTTGGTGTAAATGGATCACCGAGGCTCACATATGTTCACTCTGGTCTGGGCCATGCACGTCTTCAGTCTTTGCTAGTACCCCCCCCCCCCCCGTGCCCAAGAACCACCTTGCGCAAGAACCAACCCCTGGTTCCGCGGTCAAATTTAGGGGGAAAAGTGTGCGCAAGAACCAACCCCTGGTTCCGCGGTCAAACATTGCTGGTTCTTGGGCACGGGGTGGGGGGGGGTACCTGTTGGGGAGAACAGAGTGTGCAGAACTCTAATCCTGTGCAGGAAGGGGAGTTCCTTGTTCTAACCAGTGCTGTACATATGACAGCCCCTTTCTGTTGAATTGCCAATCTTGCCGGATTTGAGCCCCACCTGCCCGCCTGTCGCAGTATCTACGTTCCTAGACAATGGGTGCTTGGACAAGCCACAGAACACATCAATGTTGGATGCTGGAAGTATCGAATGAATTGAAATGTGGGACCATGCACATCTTCAGCCTTTGTCATTGCCTGTTGGGGAGAACAGGGTGTGCAGAACTGCTTGCCTGTGGGCCACGTGCCAGTACAGCCTTTTTGAAGCACGCATTTGACTGTTGTTTTCGTGACTTCAGCCGTGCTTGCACAAGGGGTGGGGGTGGGTTCCAGCATTTTGCTACAAGAGTTTGCACACAGTGTGTTTGCTGCAGTTATCAATGCCATGAACCACGGGAGCCCCAGCGGCATGCAGAAAGCAGCACTGTGCAAAACCGAAAGTGATGATGCACGGCCAGGCGACAACAATGCTACAGAGCAGCAGAGTGCAGCCCCTACTCCAGTTACGCAAGGGCCGGCGGCAGTGCTGACTGCTCTTGGTGTGGATGCGCAATCCAGCCTCGAAGCTCTGGCCTCCACCCCACGCTACGTACGGGTCACCCGCAAGGGACGTGGCAAGGTGACCCTGGCTTCCCTGCAGGCGGAGCTGACTGATGCTGTGTGCAGGGGTGGCGGCCGTCGGGGATCCGAGGGCTGTGGCACCACAGTGACCAATACCCCTTTCGACGATTTCTTTGCGCTGCCCAGTCAAGCCCCGGTGGGGGCCCTCCCAAGCTTCGCACAGCGGCAGATAGTGGGGCTTGATCTTGCCTCAGGCCTGGCAGTCCGTGTGCTCCTGCAAGACCTGGCTCCGGCCCCGGCTCCGTGCGCCGTCTTGGACCTGTGCTGCGCACCCGGCGGCAAGCTGCAGTACATTGCCGAGTGTCTGGCGGAGGGCTCTCCGCACCCGGGGACCCGCACTGTGACGGGGGTGGATGTATCTGCAGAGCGACTGGGGCACTGCGCAGCCCGTGTGCGGCAGAGCGGCCTGTGCAACGTCCGGCTGATCAGAGGGGACGGGACCTGCTTCAATGCTCCCGCGCCGGACACAAATGAGTTCAGTAGAGGCAGCGTGCACGTGAGCTGTCTCCGGAAAAAGGTTGCTGCAAATGTCCTTGCTTCGGCCGCCCGGCGCAAGGTCTGGGAGGGGGCGAAGTCCGGCGCCTTGAAGAGGGGCCCGAGCCCTGATGCGGGGCTGCGAGAGGGAGACATGGCGACGCCGTCTGAGGCTGGGAACGGCAAGCGCCAGCGCTGCGAGACATGGGATGTGGGTCAAGGCCGTTGCGGGGAGGAAGAAGCTGCGGCCGGGGGCGCTTTCTTTGAAGCGGGGGAGGATGGGCACAGCCAATGCAGTATGGCTTGGGCGGAACGGGGATGCCCCGCGGAGGCCCTCCTTGACTCTGGGAGCACAGGTGGCACTGCAGCACAGCCCTCTTTGTGTTGTCCACAGCACAGTCCAGATCTGAGTCCACATGGTGATGCATCGCTGGAGCCAGAGATCAGATCCGGGGGGTCTGCATTGGGTCAGGGAGCTGAAGGGGAGGACGGGGTCAAGGGTTCGGGGCCCAGGGTGGAGGATACGGAACATGTAGTGGATCAGGTCGCCCATGCGGAGGGTGTGGGAGGGACAGGTGTTGGGGTTCAGGCAGCTGCGGGGAATGCAGGAGGGGGCGATCTGGGAGCCCAAGGAAAAGAGGGGGAAGTGGTTCAAAAGACCAATGGTAAGCACAGGACAAGCGGGGGCACAGGGCCCTTTCAGGCAGAGATTGGAGCCAAGGAAGTGACTATGGCAACGGAAAGTTCAGCATATCTTAGCGATGAGGCAGGGATGTGCCGGGGATACTGCCGTGTTTTTTTGGATGCAGAATGCTCTGCAGATGCGTCACTGCCGCACCTGCGAAGGGCACTGGACATCCGAAGCTCTGGGAAGTCCCCCTCCCAGGAGCAGCCTGCTGTCTCGGTGGGCCCTGCACTACAGGCGACACAGCGGTCCTTAATTGCCAGAGGGTACTGCTTATTGCGGAGAGGAGGGGTGTTGGTGTATGCAACTTGTAGCATGCGACGAGAACAGAATGAGGAGATTGTGGAGTGGCTCCTGGGGCAGCACAGGGATGCGAAGCTGGAAGAAGTCGACCTTGTGGGCGTGCAAGCGGAATGGTGCGGGACGCAGAGGCAGATGGTGAAGTTAGGGCCGCAGATCAGTGGTACCAGTGGTCTCTTTATTGCTCGCATACGCAAACCTGTTTGATACTCGCAGAAAATAATTGTTGTGCCGGTAGTGCCTTTTCTTCAAGTGATGTGAAACGTTTAAAACCAATGGCTTTTATCGATGCATTCTTTTAAGGCTTGTGGATCCACCCCTACTGGGGCTGCAGGGCATGGGTTGTAGCCATCTCAGTACGTCATTTGCCTCCTACTTGAAATCTGTGGGATCGCACAGCTGACGCTTTTGCTGCAGATGTTACCAGCAGACGCTTAGCTGGGCTACTGCAGGGCAGTTTGAAGGGAATCAAGGGGCTTTGCGGCAGGGATTCTCCTGCATAGGTGGTCCACCACAGAATTGTTGGCAGGTAGCTCAAATTCATGGGTCAAGTCCTCTTTCAACACGTGCTGTGTGGGGAGGGGGTTGACACAAATTCGTGATACCTCATCGTTGGGCAATGCCCCTCCCCCCCCCCTATCCAACCCCTTCGAGGCTGTGGGGGTATTGCACACTTGTGACACCTCTGGCTTGCCAAACAGCGCGAGGAATAGGTATCACAAAGCTTCCTCCCCTGTTTGAGGAAGGGTATTGCAAATGTCACTCTCCAACACCCCAGGCCCAATTGGGGGGCAGGGTGTTATATTTCACTGCAAACCACCAAAATTGCATTCTAGCAGCACCCAAAGCTGCATCGGTCAGCTAGTCAGAGTCAAAATTTTATTCAAGCTCGCTCCTTGCAGATTCACGTAGAATGCAACTTCAGACGTTGCAGAGCGAGCTTGAATACATTTTGGAGTGAAGCACGGGGGCTGGCCCTGGCCGGGACCCGACCCCAAAGGGGGGGGGGGGGGGGGGATCCCCCCCCCCTCTACGGACCCCAAAATTGTCGCACGGAACAATGTGCTTTGTCGGCGCCGGAGGCGCCGCAGATTTTGTTTTAGGCATACGGCGGGGGCGAATTTTTTTGTTCCACCCCATGTGTCTATACTCAAAATACTCAGAATTTTGTGGAGAATTCAAAAATGGCTGAAGACCACAAAAAGGTTATGTAGCCACCTTGCCCACTTTTGGGCCACTTCTGATTCTGCCCCCCGCTCTGAGGCAGAGGGGCTCCCCGAGACGGCAGGGGTTAAGTAGCCACTTCTGATTTAGTCCCCCGCTCTGATGCGGTGGGGCTCCCCGAGACGGCAGGGGTTAAGTAGCCACCTTGCCCACTTGTGGGCCGCTTCTGATTTAGTCCCCCGCTCTGAAGCGGAGGGGCTCCCCGAGACGGCAGGGGTTAAGTAGCCACTTCTGATTTTGCCCCCCGCTCTGATGCGGTGGGGCTCCCCGAGACGGCAGGGGTTAAGTAGCCACTTCTGATTTTGCCCCCCGCTCTGATGCGGTGGGGCTCCCCGAGACGGCAGGGGTTAAGTAGCCACCTTGCCCATTTCCAGGAGCAAAACGTATGCCCTGCCCTTTTCCGAATTGCGACCGATTTTTCATGCACGCTTCAATGCGGTCGCATATTGCTGGGCATTTTTTGCGAGGCCATAGGTGGGCCGGCCAAGAGGGTGCGGATAAAGGCGCGTTTTGCTTGTGGTGTGGCAACACAGATGGCAAGTGCAGCACAACTGCGCACGGCAAGAAAATTGACAGCAATTGCAGTCTCGCGTACCATCGGCTACGGCTCAACAGCGCGGCAACCCCAACAGCGATGAACCCTAGCACCAACTTGCCAGTTCGCTGCAAGGTGCTTGATTGCCGAAAATGGCATTGCACCTACGCCATGCCACACCACATGGCACAAGCGCACCCTGGTGTGTCCCATGACTATGCTGGGTGCAGCAAAGAAGAGAAAACAAAGGTGTTGCAAGCCTTTGACAATTTCTGGGCCCCATTGCCACCGAAGGCGAAGCTTGCTGCGCCGCCGGCTCTGCCCACTGTTCTCCCTGCTCTTCTCTCTGGGCCAAACCAAGGTAGTAGTAGCAGTGGCAGTAGTAGTAGCAGCAGCTCGTCTACCAATGCCTCCTCCAGTACGAGTGCAGCCTCCAGCAGTAGTGCCCCGTCAGGCACTAGTGACTATGTGCCATCGGAATCCATGTCTGATGGGCCGGTAGCCTGCCGGGTCACAAGAGCACAAGCAGCCCGGCCAAAGAAGCGTGCTCGCCCCAAGAGTACCGGCAAGAGGGCACGCGACGAGTGGGAGCATGATTCCGATGCTTGAGGCCCCTCTCCTCCCTTCACTTCTATATATATATATATATATATATATATGTCTGAGACTCCCTTCGCTTCTCTACATATATGTCTGTGCTTTGTGACAAGGGGAAGGAAAGGCCTTTGGGCGAACTCAAGGCAACATTCAGTACTGCTATGAAAGTGCTGCAGTGCAGCAAAACAATCACCATTCACAGTGCATCTTGTTAGCTTTGTGTGTTTGCGCGCTTGGATGGGGCCTGCCAGAAAAGGTGCTGGGTTTGGGTCAACGAAGGGGGGGGGGTGGGGTCCCCCCCCCCCTTCGGAGGGGGGTGGGGGTCCCCCCCCCCCCCCTACAGCCCCCCAAACTGTCGAACACCCCTCGGGGTCACACATTGGCTGGCGCCAGCCCCCGTGGAGTGAAGTGGAATGTAACTTGGGGCATTTTGGAATCAACCGGGCTGCAATTTTGTGTGTTGCAGATTGAAACAGAATGATGAAGAAAATTAAGCTAGAATGCTAATTTGGGTGTTATCAACCCAAGTTGTACTTCAGATCACAGTCCAACACCCAAAGTTGTGCTCCATTTGACTATGCGAAACTCCAAGTTGCATTGCATGTCCCTCTACAACACCGCAAGTTGCATGGTCCCCATATCTTGCATCTTAGTTCACTCCACAACACCCAAGGGAATGCTGTGCATTGCATGCAGTGCGCATGCAGTGCAAAGTTTTGTACGTCAACAAATAGTCGAACCCTAGTTTGGCCCCTTTCCACAAGTTTTTTGTTCCATGCTGGGGTTTTTAAGCTTCCTATGCATTAGAGGGGGGCACCTTAAGTGCAGGGTTCCCATTCTTAGCTCAGCCGTGCCTGAGCTTTGGTTTTGCTCGTCGGGTGGTGTGTGTGTGCGCATGCGTGTGTGCAGTGAGCCACTGTACTTGTAGAGCATTTTTGCTTGTTGCCAGCAGACCATAGGTGGTCACACGTAGAGCCTGCTCCGTGACACTTTGGAACGACCCGGTCTGTGAATATGTCAGTTGACGATTTTGCCGTCTTCGCGAAGGGAACAATTTGTTCCCAGTTCATTGATAGCGTTCCCATGCTGGAGATAGCCAGGGCTGCCTCGCAGGTGGAGATGAAGCTGTCGGTGCTGCTGGAACGCAGGTCAGAGTGGGAGGCTAGTTTCGTCGCCAAGTACGGAATCGAGTTGGGGGAGGTGGGGCTGGTGAAGATGATCGCCTCGTATTGCGTCATGGCCCAGTGCGACCTGGATGTGGCGTCGCTGGGCTTTGTCAAGGTGGAGGTACCACCCCAACAGCCGCAGACGGTGTCGCCAGAGCTTCTGGAGCTCAAGCAGTTGGTTCAGGGACAGGCCCTTGTGATGGAGGGCCTGCGCAAGCAGTTGGAGGCGGTCAGTGCCAAGGCCGAGGCGGAGTCCAAGAGGAAAATGGCGAAGGTCCCGCCGCTGTGTAAAGCGGAAATCGTGAAGGTGAGGGAGTTGGATTCTAAGCCCCAGTGGGTCTTCGCCAGCCTTCTCGCGCTGTCCACCTTGTTGTGGCGCAGGGAGGTGCCCCAACACGAATACGTCTCCAAGTACAAGGACAAGGAAAAGTTCACGGACGCCATCCTGGACGAGCTGGCGCCGGTGGTGGACGCGGACTCCGCGGACACGGAAGTGTGGCAGCTGGAGTCCATGGATGATGACGAACTTACGCGCCTTCGGAGTTTTGTCCAGGCGGTCTGGACGTTCACGGTGACTAGCCTGTCGGCATATAGGGGCAAGAAGGGCTTGGACCCCGGACCGGTCGGTGAGGGGTCGGACGCGGCCGAGGATGCGTCCGATGTGCCTGTGCTGTCCGCTGGTTGTACGGGAGCGGCGGAGGAGGAGGTGGTGGGGCGGCGGCTGCAAGCCATGAAGGGTAAGTTCCGCGTTGAGGGGGGCCGCCGCCTGTACACCGCCAAGCCGGGTGCCGAGCCGATGGACGTCACCAATGCCCCGGTGACAGCGTGTCGGGCATGCAAGAACGCTGGGAGGGGAGTGAAACGGCATTGGTTTCACGAGTGCCCCGGCTTTGACTGATGGGGAAGCTGCCCCATCCGGCCCATCCCTCCCGAGCCCCGGGGGGCCTTGGTGGTTCTCGGACCGTCGGACTTCCGGGATGGCGAGGACGTGGGCTGGCGCCTGGTGTGGGCAGCGTGGAGACGGATATGGAAGGAGGATGAGATCACCTCCGTGGACGCCCTGCAGGCATCCTCCTGGGCAAAAAGCACCATGGGTACGTATTGTACCCACTTCCGCAAGATGGCCCTCTGGGTGGGCTACACGCCCACATCCGAGCTTGAACAAGCGGCGTGCCGCTACATTTTCCAGTTATGGGGACTGGGGTACTCGGGAAGCTCCCTCAAGGTCGCAGTGTCGGCGTTCGGGGCGCTGGAGGGCATGGGATGGCTGCCCGCGTTTGTCAGTCGCCGGGTCTGGCGCTGTGCCAAGTGGGCGCCCACGGAGCCGGCCCTACGGCCCTACGCAGGTTTGGACGACCTCCGCAACTTCGCGCTGGCTTGCACGGAGCGACCGCAGTGGACCGTCTATGGGATGGCAGTCCTGGCATTCACCTGCCTTCTGCGGGTGGGTGAGGCCGCGCCCCTCCGTCGGGGGGGATCCCGGTGTCGGGGATTGGCGTTCCGCACGGTCAAGGTGGCGCCGCGCATCGTGCGCAGGCGACTCGGGAAGTATGCCCAAGAGTGGCTGGGCTGGCTCGATGCCACGGGGGCCACGTCTGCTGTCGTCGGAGCGCAATTCTGTCCGCAGGGACCAGCTTTCATGCAGTCGGTCATGGCTGCCGCGTTGGGGGGCAGCGACAACCCCCACGCCAGGTGGCACGCATGGAGGCGAGGGGGCTCCGCGGCCCTGCGATGGTTGGGGCTGCCCATCAAGTGGCTGGCTTGGTGGGGGCGGTGGCTTTCGGAGACGGTGGCAGTCCACTACGCCGACGCGCCCGACGACTTCGTCGTCACGACCGAGGCTGTCCTCCCCTGGCCCCCTGACAACCATGCAGGAGAGTTCGTTTGGCGCGCCGTGTCCCTCCGGGACGTTTTCCCGAAGGAGCTCCTGGAGCTCTGTGCCCCTGATGCCGATGAGCCCCCACAATGGGGAGGTGACGGGGATGGGTCGGCAGGAGGTCGGGGTGGATCGTGCCCTGGGGAGTCCGCGAGTCCTGCCGCTGCGGGAGCTGCTGGGAGGGAGGACCGGGCTGGCGCACGTGACCCGGGGGCCCCTCCGGCCCTTACGGCTGTTGAGGGGTCCTCAGGACGCGGGCGCCGGCCGCGGGGAGACGGGGGGGGGGAAGTCATTGATGTGGATGCAGACCCCCCACCTGCCTCCGCAGCAGGCTCCTCCATCAGGCGGCTGCGCATCGCGGCCCGCAGGACGGGTGAGGTCGCGTCCGTCTTGGGCAAGCGGAAGGCCGCGGGCCCGGCCAGGATTGTGGGTGCGGCTGCCCGAACGGCAATTTCCCGTCGCGTCGGAGCTGGGTCAGTGGGTGCGGGAGCGCCTTCGGACCGGTGAGTGGGACGCCTGGTTGTGCTCCCTGCGGGCTTGTCTGCCCCGCGCACCGCCTGGTTTACTGGAGCGTCGCCTGTTGCAGTTTCTGGAGTGGGGCAGTGAAGCTGCCCGTGATCTCAGACAGCCGGAGTTTCTGCGAGTCTTGGCTGTGGCTTTGTCCTCATTTAGCCCTGAGGTTTGGGAGTCGCTCTTGCATGATTCGACGTCGCCCAAGTTGCTTATGCAGCGTATCAGGGAGGAGGTATTGGCGCGGGGTTTGGGGCCGGTGGGGCGTGTGGATATCCCCCGCGAGGTCTGGGATAGTTGTGTGCCGGACGGCTTCGCAGAATTGGTAGGCAGGCAGTTTTCTGGGATAATTCCCCCGTCGGATGAGGCGGTGGTCATGATGAGGGCATTGCGGGACCAGGGTTTGCTTTTCCCCCTGCCGCCGGGGTCACCTGGGCCCAATGGGGGTGTTTTTGCGATACCCAAGACGGAGGAGAAGTGCAGTTTGATTGTCAATCTGGTGCCCCTTAATGAGGAGATGCGGTCTCGGCCGGAGAAGTTCTCCCTCCCCTCTGTGGAGGTGTTGGCCCTTTTGGCGCAGGTGGCACAGCAAGGGTCCTCCTTTTTCCTCCCCTCTTTTTATGCCCGAGCGCGTTGCATGAGGCCGGTGTGGGATATTCTGTCCCTGCCGGGGGGGGGGGGGAAGAGCTGTGCATGTGCCACATCGACCTAAGTAATTGCTTTTGGTCACTTCAGCTGCCGCGCGAGTTCTGGGGGGCCTTTCGCGTCTCGGATGGAGAGGGGGGGGTGTTGGCTTTCCGGTGCTTGCCCTTTGGGTGGAAGTACAGCCCCCTCCTGTGCCAGCGAGTGTTAGAGGGTCTGGTGGCCGGCGCGGGGCTGTTGGGGGTGCTGGTTTTAATTTACTTGGATGATGTCCTGGTTGTGGGGCGCGGCCGCGCGCGTGTGCGAGAGCAGACGGCAAGGGCGGCGGAGGCGTTGCGCCGTGCAGGTGCTGTAGTCAGCCCAAAGAGTACGTTGGAGCCTGTGCAGCGGCTGGTGTGGCTGGGGAAGGATATTGATTTGCAGGGGGGGGAGGTGCGGACTGCTGGCAACGCGTGGGAAGCTCTGTTTGCGCATTGGTTGAGGTTGTCTGTGGGACCCTGTAGGGTAAAACGGCTGCAGCAGTTCTTGGGGCGGGCACAGTGGATATGTCGCCCGGGTTCTGGGCACAGTCCGCACCTGTCTGGTGTGTGGGCTCATGTGCTCTGGGCGCCCCCCCGGCTGCCGTTTACCCCAGTGCGTTTGCTTAAGTCTATGTGCGTGGCGTGCGTGCTTGCCAGGAGGCAATGGTCAGTGGTGTCCCTCCCCAGGGTCGTGAAGCGATCGCCGTTGGTTGTTTACGTCGACGCGGCGCTGGACGCGGGTGAATACCGGCTGGGCCTGTTTTCGATGGATGTGGGTTCTCGATCGGTTGTGCCCGCGGAGCAACCGCCCAACCAGCAGTGTGCGGAGGCTGCCGCGCTGCTCTGGGGCTTGAAGCTCATCCTCAATGTAGGCGTTCGGGAGGCCCATTTGTTTGGGGATAATGCGGCGGCGCTAGTGCAGTTCCTTCGGTGTAAAGCCAAGGTGGGGCGTAAATTCCAGCAGTCCATTCTGAAGCGTTTCCGCTACCTGTGGGCGTCGTGCCCAGGCTTCACGGTATATATGCACTGGGTGCGTGGTTCACATAATCCCGCTGATCCTATCAGTAGGTTGAGTGACAACTTCAATGGAGATCTGGGTTTGGCGCGCGAGGTGGCGGCGCGCAGGGTTGGGGATCTCTGGGCCTTTCCCGATAGGCGCACGGTTTTTTTGTGGACCCTGGGGGTGCCTATGGGGCCCTTTGTTCTGCCGCATTCGTGGAGAGCGGGCCTGTGGTCCCCGGGGGGTGGTGAAGGGGGGGCGGAGTTCCACGAGGTTTTTTTGCAGTACCGCTTGGAGGAGTCGGTGGGTGCAATGACTTGATGTCGTGTAGTGCCGGCGCCTGCTTGTAGCACTCGTTTTCTCTTGGTGCATGTGATCATGACCCGGCGCCGCCGTAACCGCCGTGCGCGTAGCGGCGGGCGGAGGCGGGGCAAGAGCCGCTCGCGCAAGCGTTCGGAGGAGGCCGTTCAGCGGCGCGCGGCGCGGCGCCGCGCCGCGCTGCGGGAGAAGTTGGGAGCCTTGGTTGGCCGCAGGGCCTGTCACCGGGTGCTCCTCCGGAATGGGGTGCGGCTGTACGTCGCGTATGGCGTGCCAGAAGATCCCGGGGAGAGGGACGACTTCCTGGGTGCCGCAGCCATGGACATCGCCAAGCGGGTTCGGGGGCAGGCGACGCGGCGCACCACCGCGGTTGGGGCACACTGACGAGATGTGCCACAGGAGACGTGCGTGTTTTGCCTCGTGTTTGCGTGTTTGCTTGTGGTTTTAGCAAAATTTGGTGCTATGATGGCCCCTTTCCAGTTGGGGATATGGGCTGGCCCCTTTGCAGTTGGAGATATCTACTGGCCCCTTTCCAGTTGGGGTTATGGACCGGCCCCTTTCCGGTTGGGGATATGGACCGGCCCCTTTCCAATTAGAGATATGGACCAGCCCCTTTCCGGTTGGGGCTATGGATTGGCCCCTTCCCGGTTGGGGATATGGACTGGCCCCTTTCCGGTATTTTGCTCCACCTTACTCAATTTTGTATTCGCCGGCAGACTAGGTATCAGCCCTATGGACCTTGGCCTCATGTGCCCGAGTCTGTGTGGGCATAGGAGGAGGGTACTATTGAGCAGGAGGAAAATGATGGCGGTCTTTGTTGCCAATTGTGTGGCCACTGTCCTGGTGATATATCTGAGTGTGGCCCTTGCCACTTGAAAATGTGCGCATCTTACATGCCACTGCATAGTTGTAACCGACAAGACTGAGTGGTTTGTTCATAGGTACATTGGAGTACCAATTTGAGGGCTGTTTTGTTGTTATCTTGTGGGCTTTGCTGCCGCCGTGCTATTGGACAGGTGGCAGGTGATCTTGGGTGAGTTCCCCGGCAGGTGCATGCAGTGCGCACACAGTGCAACAACTTGGCCCAAGATGCATTCTAGCACACTTTGCAACAACCCAAGTTGCATAGCACTTCCTTTTTCAACATTCAAAGTTGCATTCTGGTTCACTTTGCAATAGCAAACATACATCCTAGCCCACTGCACAACACCCAAAGTTGCATTACAATAGCAAACATACATCCTAGCCCACTGCACAACACCCAAAGTTGCATTCTAGCTCACTTTGTGACACCCAAGGTATATTAAATTTCACTCTGCAACACCCAAAGTTTGATTCAACATCATTCTGCAAGACTCTGCAACACTCTGAGGAAATTTTTGCATGTCACACACAGGGCAAAATTTTTTTGCTACCATAAGTACCAGGACCCTTCCAATTGGCATTGTGTATGTATGTGCATTGTGCATTATGTATGTATGTGCACCCAACCAGTGTTGCTCTATTTAGGATGCAATGTTGTAAGAGGACTGGGACCCATCACAATGTCATGTCATGCTCTAGGCATCCAAGGTGGCTTGATGGTGAACCCATAGAGATGGCAGCACAATCACATGCCATGAATAAATGAATTAGAGTAGTGCCCGAGGTTTTTCTATCATCCCCATACAAATCGTGCCCTAGGGTGTGGTACTCCTCCAGTGCATATGCAGAAGATGAATTTAGGACATCAATGGATATCCCTCTCGGGTCATTTCGAGTATATTTCCGAGGCCTTAGATTTCACAGCCCAGGCTTTATACAACGTCTATGCTTTATAGAGTACCCAGGCTTTCGATTAGAGTGCCCAGCTTTGGATCTGTTGGCCAGGCTTTGGATTACAGTGCCCAGGCTTTAGATTACATTGCTGAGGCTTTAGATTATACTTCTGGGGCTTTAGATGATAGTGCCTGGGCTTTAGCTTAAGGGCTGGGTCTTTACATTGTATGGCCCAGGCTCTAGATCATAGTGCCTGGCTTTGGATTTTGGTGCCGCGGCTTTAGATTATGATGACAGGCTTTACATTTACGCTTTCAGCTTTAGGGACGCGCCAACTGCATGGAGAAATGCCATGTCATGTACACAAAATCCTATGAACTGACAGATTCTTCAGAGCATGTCAGGACACGTGGTGTGCCAGACAGCAAACAAAGAAAACTGCAATGGCATGACTAAATGTTTTGAAGTCTAATTGTGTATGTCGTGAGGTAACAAAACATGGACTGCATCACAATGTGCAGCTGATGAGCCAAGCCACAGGAGTTGTTAGCAGTACATGAGCATTTTCGATCCAAAGTGGCCAATAGCTCTTGAGGCTGTACTGTCTGAACAGAAGGTTCTGAAGGGCAGAGCTTTCGTGCTTTGCCCCCCCCTGTGAAGCAATGCTGCTTCCTCACTACGGCTATCAGCTGTGCTCTTTTGCTGTGACCCACTATGAATGGGTGTTTTTGGCCTGATGCTCACTGGATTTCGGGGCTCTTGGCTTGATGTGGCTAGCCGTCTGCCTGCACAACACCTCAGGTTGCATGCATTCCAGTTCACTCCACCAGCGAAAAGTGCATTCCAGTTCACTCTGTAATACCCAAAGTTGTGTTCTACCTGATTGTGGGACAGCCTAAATTGCATTTGAGCTCACTTTGGAGCACTGCAATATGCTCTGCAACAATTTCTTTCGAGTTCACTCTGCGAGGTTGGAAGCTGGGGTCCAGCTCATGTTACAACAACCGATACTGCATTCTACTTCCCCCTGCAACCCAAAGCACACCTGAAATTGCACCTTAGGGTCGGCAGGGGTCACACAAAAACGTTGACGGCAGTGCCTGGAGAGCTGTGGGACATCTGCAGTTGTTTAGGATGCCCATGTTGATGAAATGAGTTGGCTCGGAGCTGGGCCTGGATAGATGCATAGTGGCCACAATCAGCTAAGGTTTGTCTATCATTGTCTGCATGCACATTTGCTGGAAAGCATGTTGTACATCCATGAAAACCATGACTTCTAGAGCACGAAACAAGCAGAAAAATACAATGCATCAAAGGTAGTCGCACCTTTCATCACTGCACTTGCTCTGTACATGATCGTCTTGTAACAGGTCGTGGCCAGTCTTAGCCCATTGCTGGCTCATCTCAACATGCAAGAGTTTCAGTGTCCGGGCAAAATCTCTGGCAAATAACAACTTAATGAGCATGGCAACCATTGTCTGTCTTATGGAAAAGGTGCTGCGTTGCAACGCCCAAACACCTTGAATGCGGCAAGGTTGGCGTGGTGAAGTCAGGTGAAGGTTGGTATGCAATATTGGAAGTTTGCTGATCTGGTGTGCAACTGTCTACCTTCCACTTCTCAAGCTCCTGTTGTAAAGGTGAGCACTTGAAATCACACATCAGCCTGACGTGTCAGTCTGCCTGTGTTCATGGACAGTGTGTCGGGAGATATCTTCAATGAGCTGTACTAATAATATGTCATTGTTTGGGCTCCAACAGCAGTGCGTCCCCGCCCAAAGCATCCTGGGCTAGCGAACCCAGATGTTGGATCAAGTTGATGTCAATGACACATGCACTTCGTTTCATGCAGAACATTGTACCATGAGCGGAACTGGGAAAGGCAAGAAATCGCCGTATGTTCTTTGTAATTGAGAGTGAAGGTTCATTGGCGTGGTGATGGTAATGTATGGACAAGGTCAGGTTGGGCATGGTTGCATTCGCTGTGTGCACACGAACGGAGCCCGTACCTGAAGCTTGCTGCATGTTTGAAGACGGTATTCCTACTGAGATTGCACGAAGCGCCACCATTCCTGTTGCGTCGAGTGTGTTTCATGGGTCTGGTTGAGCGGGATGGACATCAGGGATTCCAGTGAAGGATGGCGAGGAAACGCAGCCATTTGCTCGAGGGTATCAGTAGGGACCCTCTGCTCGTTGTGTTCATGCAGTTGACACAGCCGTATTGTTTGCCATCTGTGGGCAGCCTGATCGGGGCCAACCAAAGGGATAGTCTGGTTGAGCCCTGCAGACAAATTCGTGCAGTGCTGATCGTGCGCTCCCCCCCCCCCCCCCGCCCCCCCCTTGGCGCAACGACCGGCGTGTGCAACCGCCACCCCGCGGTCAGACGGCAAAACACTGCTTATCGTTGCGCGCTAGGGGCGGGGGGGGGGGTAGATTGCAACAGCGTCTTGAGGCCCGCTGTAGTGGGCAACTTTTCGTTTTTCACTGGGTCCAGCAATAGTGTGGCCTCACAGCCGTCTGCAAACTCTGCTCAACGCATTCAGGCAACAGGCACCATTTAGGATTGCGGCAGAACATTGTCTCTGGAGGAAGGACTGGCACTGGGACTGGGATACATCACAGCAGGAGAGATTTTCGCAAGGCCGTTCTATTGCGATGGCACGGCAATCCGGCGTACAGGGGGGGGGGGGGCTTCGTCAGGGGACAACTTCGTGGGAAAAACTTCGTTTTTCACTTCCGTGTCGAAGTGTTTTCCACGAAATTTTTGCGCAATTTGCTGCTCTTCCCGCTCTTTGTGCATCCTCAGTGTCCGTCCAATTTGCGGGACGATGGAAATGCTGCCCTGGTACGGTATTTTTTAGCAATTCGTCAGGAGGGGGGCCCAATGGATAAAGAGTCACTGGCTAAAGTTTCACACAAATGATTGTCCACAAGGAACCAAGGGTTGGGGGTGTCGAAGTTTCCCGTGTCTGATGGCCCTGCACCAAAATTGGAGGTGTGTCGAAATTTCCCCTCACGAAATTGTCCCCCGCCCCCTTTAGAGTTGGTCTCTGGCTACCGATTCCCTTGGAGACAGGCATTTCGGGTTCGTCGCGATCTATGCACAGAACGTATGACGGTATTGTAGAGAACACCGGAAACTGTACTCTCGTCGTGTGAATTCTTGTCCGCATGTGTGCGCAATCGAGACGCAAAGCACCAGGGGTGACCTGTTGTGTCCAGAGCTGCTGGTTATTCCTGGAGGGCACTTGGTCCGCCAACGCTTCACCGTGGTCTCACACCCACAGGGCCAAGGATACCAAGGCCAAGGCGAAGCATGACGCAAGTGCGGAGCAGCAACCCAAGGCGTCCGCAGACGCAGCGCCCGAAGAGGACCCGCAGACGCATGAAGTCGGGGAAGCCGTCGGTGGGGGAGCTGCACAAACTCCCGGCGCCGCGGAGGGCGCGGATGAGGCAGTGGAGGAGGCCGCGAAGGCAGCGGATGAGGGTGGGCAGAAGAGGCGGAGGGGAAGGCCCCGGAAACACGAGCCGTACGCAGACGCAGCGCCGGAAGGGGACGCGGGAGCTGCACAGGGCGCGGACGAGGCAGCGGAGGAGGCACCGAAGGCAGGCGATGAGGCCGGACAGAAGAGGCGGAGGGGAAGGCCCCGGAAACACCAACGCCTCTAGAGCTTGACACGTGCGGTCTCCCGGCTGCCCGCCACTAATATGTTTCGTGCAGGAGTGCGGTGCGCCTCGTGCTGTACCGGTGCTGCAGTAGTACCGCTGAATGACGAAACATGTGCGCGTTTCCCCTTCACTACATCCCCTGTGCATCCGATTGCGAGTGTCCCCAATCGTATGCGGTATACCCCATGTGAACCCCCCCTTTCCCCCCCTCAACACACATGTAGACACACAGGGGTCGCATGGCTGAACGGGGCCGGCGTGCAGCAAGTGCCTCCACGAGCCCAGAGCAAGGTGACATGTCACCCGGTATGCACGCCAGGACCCCATAAAGCAGATAGAACAGGTGCTCGGAGAGAGAGAGAGAGAGAGAGAGAGAGAGAGAGAGAGAGAGAGAGAGAGAGAGAGAGAGAGAGAGAGAGAGAGAGAGAGAGAGAGAGAGAGAGAGAGAGAGAGCGAAGCCCTTACCCCGTCCAGGGAGGACAGGGAACAGAACAATGCAAGCACACTGCAAGATCATGAAACTGAGTGAGCTGAGATAGCCATGAAGTCCGTGTGAAGGCAGATGTGGCTAGAGCTGTGTACACCTCACCTTTTAGGCCCCCACATTTTCTTTTCTTTTCCTGTACACTCCAGTGCGCACCCTGTCTGCTGTGTTCAGCGGTCCCCATTTGAATGTGAGATTCTGAAGCGGTGGTTTTGTCTGAGTGGCAAGACCTGCCCTTGGGGTAGCTGCTGACTGATCCACAGCACTCCTGACCCCACCTCGCTCCTGCTTGGATCTGGTTTCCCCTCCTGCCCCGGGCTTTTCTGCTGTCGTTCTGGACGGGATATGGGATTGAGACCATTCCAATGTCCATGCGCTCGGTGAATCGCTTGTGGGGTCCAGTGGGCTGAGCTGTGTACGGTGGTCAACCATCTGGATGTCCGGGAGGCCCCACCCGGATGGCTGGGAGCCACAGTACAAAAAACCCTCTGGATGTGATGAGTAGGGCTATCAGGAGGAGGAGGAGGTGGTGGTGGGCTGTTGGGCATTTGTGAACGCATTGTAAGATAGACCACGAAAGATATGCGTACCCAATATTGGATAAGGGCTCTCTGGACTCCAAGTTTTGCGACCAGAAGTTTGGAGCCGATTGTGCTGAACGTTCTTTTGTGCTGTATTTCCGGACGGACACTGCAAGTTCCAATGCACCGAATCAACAATTTTCGACGCTTGCCTCCCTTTTCTAGCTTCTGCAGCAGTGAAGCCCTTTGGGACACACTTTACCAGCTTCTGTGATGCTTATTTATGATTCAGTCACAAAGCTCTGGTAAAGGCTGTGGTGCTCGTTGTCCCATTTCATTTTAATTTTGTTTTTGGTGTAGCAGCACATGCGCTCTTACATACTGATGCATTGCTACAATTTTGCAGGTGTCTTTCCTTCCTACTACCTTGTCCACCACCTGTGTACCACACCAGCCTCGAATGCTTCCAGATCCAAACACATCATATTATCATACAGATGCAGCTGAGCTGTGTCTCAATGCACGCTCAAATTGGCATATTTTCTCCAATAGTTGCTGCTGAGCTGCTTTGGTGACGTTGCTCATAGCTTCTGTGGGTTTGCGACCTGAAGCTGACAACGAGACTGGGTTTCTCAGACTTTGCCCGCAGTCTGGAGAAGATTTTGTGTAATGATTTGTGCACTTCCATTCTTCTGTTGAGTGGTTTGCGTCCCATTTTTTGGCACAATGTGACGCAGGGCAGGCACTAGAAGTAAGTGGCACAGGATGTAGTGATCTGAAATCACAATGAGAGAGGTGTCTGCAAACAGGTGACACCAATATGGATGATGCTTCATGACAATGATTAGCACCCAGTATCATGCCCTCTGTGGAAATGGCTCTACTTGCAATAGGAAGCCGTCGGCTTGAAACCTGCTGCAGCCCATGATTGCAAGTATGTCACAATATTTTCATATGCATTTGAAGGGATTTTGCAATTGAAGGGAAGTATTTGGGTTCAATCTTGCATGCATTGTTCAAGGACCACATTGACCTGGAAAGTTGTAGCCACCAGCTATTGCACCCTATCAGAGATAGGATACACAAAAGGTGCCAAGGAAAATGTGAGATTGGATATGCTGACACGATAGAGCTCAAGTGGATCCAGTGCAATTGGTTTTTGGTTGATCTTTGTGAAGAGCAACCTTCAACTACCACGCTGCCAGGAACTCCAAACATGATTCTTTATAGCCCTTATGCTGTCATGCATGTCTTTGGTGGGATGTATTTGCTCAATGGAGCACACCACTGCCCTGGTGGGTACCAAAAAATCCTCCGATTCTTTACCAACCCCCCCCCCCCATTTTTATCAGAAACCCCCCCAAGGGGAGTTTGGAGGAATTTTTTGGTTAGGTTTAGATTCGATTTTTTTGTTAAGGTTTAGGGTTTATGTAGCCACTTTGATTTCTTCACATTGGGGAGCCCCAAGGCAGTAGGGGCTATGGAGCCCCTGGGTTGTCATCGGGGTCGCGTGGGCTGCCGCGAAGTAGGCTTGGGGCACTGGCCCCCCCTACTGACTCGCTTTGGGGGACCCATGGAATCAGCCATGGTCGGGGTGGTGACGTGCACTTGCCGCGCAGTGCCGCAGCCGCGGCCGCCACCTAGCCCGGCCCTTTACCATTTCTGCCAGAAGTCGGTGTCACTTGAGACGTTGACCTGAGGCGGCTCTGGGAACAGCCACGGGTACATACTGGGCTCTCTGAGGAGCAATCCGCAAAGTAAGCACTTCGCGACGACGGTGGCGATGAGCCGGGTCAGATTTTGCCACTATCATTTTTACCATCCGCCTCGTTTGCCTCACCGACGATGGGGGAGGAACATGCGGGACGCTTCTATACAACGATTCCTAATATGCCGCACAGCGGTTGCCTGAAAGTCACGGTTTTTTCTAGAGTCCCCAAATTGAGGCACCAGGCGCTTCAAGTTCTATTTTAAGACAATTTAGGTGAAATTTGATTATAATTTTGTGGGTTCATTATGAATTTTTCTCTCAAAAAAGTAGATAGAATTCATTTTCTGCAAAAATGTGGAGTCGCTCTTGAGCGACGCCACAACAGCCCAGAGTTAGGGCGACTATGGGTTTTTCCAAAAATTCTATAGATGGCGACGGCTTGGCATCTAGACAGTTCCAGCACGTCTCTTTATAAATTGTGTTTTTGCATATTTTTATTGGCAAACACCAAATATTTTTTGTATTCATTGGATACCAGAAGGAAGCTGGAGTGGCTTTGACATTGATTTAGATGCAGACTTCAGGACAAAGTTTTAAGCAAATATCATTAGAGACATAGAACGAGGCTTAGATGTAAACTCAGATATAGCCCTAGCCATTGAACCAAATGTAGACATACATAAGAACTTACAATTAAAGTTAGCGAGAAGACCACTTTACAACCACCAACGTCTTTTGCCACTATGCACTTTATCACTTTCCAAAATGAGGTTCTTTGTCACCAAGCCCTATTTACATGGGTTGATTAGATTTCAATAGCCGAAGGGATTTTCGTTCCATTTGGTGTTGTCAGGGAAACTATAGACATATATTGTTGACTATTTGAAATGACAAATACCACAAATGCATTGTAAATGGCACAATTGAAGGAGACATTTTTGGCTCAAATCACCGATTCCTGATTGGTATGATTGTGCCTCGGTCCACAGTGTGAGTATTTCGTCTACGATGAGAAAGACTATTTCAACATGCGTGTTTGTGAACACATTGGTTTCTTATTAAATTATCATGTGCATGCTGAATCTTTGTCGTTGTGGGCAAAACTTCTAAAAAGTGGTACCTATAAGAAGCGAACTGTAATGTTGCATTGCGTATTTGCGACGTGTTTTAGCTTTTAGTTTTTTCAATTGCCTGTTACCTGTTGCATACAGTGCAATGGCCATCAAATGAGCTCGTGGTTCTAATGTAGACAAGTGGTACGAGCTGCAAGTTTGATGGAGAGATCTCTTAAAGGGTATATGCGTACTGCACAGGCCAATTTTTGGCTAAAGTGGGGTCTGTGCATATGCTACCCATACACAAAGAAGGCATTTAATTGTAGTCTTAATAAAGAAGCCTTTGAATTGCATTACTTGAGACATTTTGCAATACCTTGTGATATGTGTTTTGGCTCACACCCCGGCTTGCATGCTTCGCCGTTGTGGAGTGTAAAGCAAACAACATCAATGGCCCCAAAAGCAACTATTTTTCTCAATACCTATTTTTTCTGGGACTATTTACGTAGAGGGCCCGCATTTGACACACTGCGTCCTCATCTTGCAAAAATGTTGTTGGGCAATAAAAATGTCTTGTCACCCCCTCGCTGCTGGCACAGGGTGGCTCCATGGACGCCACCACTGCCTTATGGTCCGAGCGTGCAACAAACCTCGGGTAGCACTTGCTGACCGACTTCACAAGGAACGAAGACACATGAATTCTATCAATCCGACGCAATTGCGATGGCTCCACGGCTTTGCCGTCCGGCGAAAAACCGAACGTAAACCTCCTGGATGTTCTGAGCTCATGGTCCATGGAAAAATCTTCAAAAAACGCCGCGTCTTGGACCTCACACCACAGGTCTAGCAAACCCTGCTCACTGAGGACCTGCGTCTCGAGATCGCGGGCTACCATGGCACAATGGTGCTCGAACTCCGGCGACCTATAGGCATCTTTGCCCTTAACGGCCAAACTATTATGATCTGCCAACAGCAGCACCACCGGTCCATCGAGGTCCCCCTTGACACGCGTCCACTACTCATACCACACCTTGTGTTTGTGGTGGAAGTGTGCCTTCAGCATGAAATCCCCCCTCTTCAGCTGTGCTACCCGCAATCTACAACTGACCACATCCAAACCCAGGAAGTCTCAATCGGCTAGGGTTCGGAACCGGTTTTACCATTTAATCGGAAAAACCGGTTATCGGCAATTAATCCGAGGTTATTTTCAAGTTAGTTGGAAAACCGATTATTTTGAAATTAATCAAAACAGAAAAGTTTATAGTGGTTTCAACACTGTGTTTTTGTCTCTCCTGCTGCTTGCTGCTGGTGTAGGGTTTCCTGCTGCTTGTTTTTGGAGATGAAAACCTTTTGTTTGCTGAAATATAGTAAATCCAGGATAACCCAAGCCAGAGGTGTGCAAGGAGAAGAGAATCAGGATCAAAGCATGAAGGGCTGCAGTGTAAACAGTGAAAGATGAAAGGATATTCACAGAAACTGCAACTCAGGTCAAATCGGAATGCATATTCACAAAGATAGCTGAAATGTTTTGGAAAAGAGTTGGAAAACTGCCCCATGGTCACTCTATCTCCATAGTGCCATCTCAGGAGATGTGCACTCTTTGTTTTGGGTCCCATATGTGCTGAGGTGGCAGGGCATGTGGCGATGAGGTCACTGCCATGTCACATGGGATCTTCCTACCTAGCTAGGCTGACCAGGAATTGAACCCAGGACCTCTCAAAAAGAGGTGCCCAGCCCCCTAGGGTGCATACCACTAGGACAGCTAAGTATTCATGGAAAAACATAGATAAATTCATAGGCTCTGCCTTGGATATGTCAGTTCTTAGTCAACTCAGGAAAAGATGATTTGCCTCACACTGAAAGGGGATTAAGGGGTCCACTCCATATCCTGATTGGGTGTTTGGTTCCATAGGTCAAAATGTGTTATCACCACTTTTGGTGGGGCCAATACTAAGATAGAAATGCCTGGATGCTCAGTGCATCCCTAATACAACTAGAGTATGCCTCAAAGCATTGGAAAAGCACCTTTTCTTACTCCCCCCTTGTGCTGTGGTGGCCACCACTGTCGCATTTTAGGAAAAAGGGATTTTTTCTTGGCCTTTCCTTGGTTTCCACACCTACTTTAAAATACCTATAGCTTCCCTCACACAGAAAAATGGGCGCTCACCATGGTTGGCGCTCTTTTGCTGCTCTGTTTGTAACATTTCCTACAGAAGACTCAGCGCTCGTGGCGCTGCCGGGGCTCCTGTGGCTTGGTTGGGTTAGTTTGGGAGCATGCCAAAACATGTGCATGTGCATCCCTCCCTCCAAGACGCAGCGCGACACAAACCCAACGCAAGACACAATATACACACTCGCATGGGTTCTCGTAAACCTGCTGGCGACCTGTGACCTGTCTTAGGGCGAAGGAAGTCGTGAAAAAATTAAATTGCCCCTTGGTGGGGCCACCAAGGGGCAATTTAATTTTTTCACGACTTCCTTCGCCCTAAGACAGGTCACAGGTCGCCAGCAGGTTTACGAGAACCCATGCGAGTGTGTATATTGTGTCTTGCGTTGGGTTTGTGTCGCGCTGCGTCTTGGAGGGAGGGATGCACATGCACATGTTTTGGCATGCTCCCAAACTAACCCAACCAAGCCACAGGAGCCCCGGCAGCGCCACGAGCGCTGAGTCTTCTGTAGGAAATGTTACAAACAGAGCAGCAAAAGAGCGCCAACCATGGTGAGCGCCCATTTTTCTGTGTGAGGGAAGCTATAGGTATTTTAAAGTAGGTGTGGAAACCAAGGAAAGGCCAAGAAAAAATCCCTTTTTCCTAAAATGCGACAGTGGTGGCCACCACAGCACAAGGGGGGAGTAAGAAAAAGTGCTTTTCCAATGCTTTGAGGCATACTCTAGTTGTATTAGGGATGCACTGAGCATCCAGGCATTTCTATCTTAGTATTGGCCCCACCAAAAGTGGTGATAACACATTTTGACCTATGGAACCAAACACCCAATCAGGATATGGAGTGGACCCCTTAATCCCCTTTCAGTGTGAGGCAAATCATCTTTTCCTGAGTTGACTAAGAACTGACATATCCAAGGCAGAGCCTATGAATTTATCTATGTTTTTCCATGAATACTTAGCTGTCCTAGTGGTATGCACCCTAGGGGGCTGGGCACCTCTTTTTGAGAGGTCCTGGGTTCAATTCCTGGTCAGCCTAGCTAGGTAGGAAGATCCCATGTGACATGGCAGTGACCTCATCGCCACATGCCCTGCCACCTCAGCACATATGGGACCCAAAACAAAGAGTGCACATCTCCTAAGATGGCACTATGGAGATAGAGTGACCATGGGGCAGTTTTCCAACTCTTTTCCAAAACATTTCAGCTATCTTTGTGAATATGCATTCCGATTTGACCTGAGTTGCAGTTTCTGTGAATATCCTTTCATCTTTCACTGTTTACACTGCAGCCCTTCATGCTTTGATCCTGATTCTCTTCTCCTTGCACACCTCTGGCTTGGGTTATCCTGGATTTACTATATTTCAGCAAACAAAAGGTTTTCATCTCCAAAAACAAGCAGCAGGAAACCCTACACCAGCAGCAAGCAGCAGGAGAGACAAAAACACAGTGTTGAAACCACTATAAACTTTTCTGTTTTGATTAATTTCAAAATAATCGGTTTTCCAACTAACTTGAAAATAACCTCGGATTAATTGCCGATAACCGGTTTTTCCGATTAAATGGTAAAACCGGTTCCGAACCCTAGCCGATTGAGACTTCCTGGGTTTGGATGTGGTCAGTTGTAGATTGCGGGTAGCACAGCTGAAGAGGGGGGATTTCATGCTGAAGGCACACTTCCACCACAAACACAAGGTGTGGTATGAGTAGTGGACGCGTGTCAAGGGGGACCTCGATGGACCGGTGGTGCTGCTGTTGGCAGATCATAATAGTTTGGCCGTTAAGGGCAAAGATGCCTATAGGTCGCCGGAGTTCGAGCACCATTGTGCCATGGTAGCCCGCGATCTCGAGACGCAGGTCCTCAGTGAGCAGGGTTTGCTAGACCTGTGGTGTGAGGTCCAAGACGCGGCGTTTTTTGAAGATTTTTCCATGGACCATGAGCTCAGAACATCCAGGAGGTTTACGTTCGGTTTTTCGCCGGACGGCAAAGCCGTGGAGCCATCGCAATTGCGTCGGATTGATAGAATTCATGTGTCTTCGTTCCTTGTGAAGTCGGTCAGCAAGTGCTACCCGAGGTTTGTTGCACGCTCGGACCATAAGGCAGTGGTGGCGTCCATGGAGCCACCCTGTGCCAGCAGCGAGGGGGTGACAAGACATTTTTATTGCCCAACAACATTTTTGCAAGATGAGGACGCAGTGTGTCAAATGCGGGCCCTCTACGTAAATAGTCCCAGAAAAAATAGGTATTGAGAAAAATAGTTGCTTTTGGGGCCATTGATGTTGTTTGCTTTACACTCCACAACGGCGAAGCATGCAAGCCGGGGTGTGAGCCAAAACACATATCACAAGGTATTGCAAAATGTCTCAAGTAATGCAATTCAAAGGCTTCTTTATTAAGACTACAATTAAATGCCTTCTTTGTGTATGGGTAGCATATGCACAGACCCCACTTTAGCCAAAAATTGGCCTGTGCAGTACGCATATACCCTTTAAGAGATCTCTCCATCAAACTTGCAGCTCGTACCACTTGTCTACATTAGAACCACGAGCTCATTTGATGGCCATTGCACTGTATGCAACAGGTAACAGGCAATTGAAAAAACTAAAAGCTAAAACACGTCGCAAATACGCAATGCAACATTACAGTTCGCTTCTTATAGGTACCACTTTTTAGAAATTTTGCCCATAACGACAAAGATTCAGCATGCACATGATAATTTAATAAGAAACCAATGTGTTCACAAACACGCATGTTGAAATAGTCTTTCTCATCGTAGACGAAATACTCACACTGTGGACCGAGGCACAATCATACCAATCAGGAATCGGTGATTTGAGCCAAAAATGTCTCCTTCAATTGTGCCATTTACAATGCATTTGTGGTATTTGTCATTTCAAATAGTCAACAATATATGTCTATAGTTTCCCTGACAACACCAAATGGAACGAAAATCCCTTCGGCTATTGAAATCTAATCAACCCATGTTGGTTGTCAAGCTCTAGAGGCGTTGGTGTTTCCGGGGCCTTCCCCTCCGCCTCTTCTGTCCGGCCTCATCGCCTGCCTTCGGTGCCTCCTCCGCTGCCTCGTCCGCGCCCTGTGCAGCTCCCGCGTCCCCTTCCGGCGCTGCGTCTGCGTACGGCTCGTGTTTCCGGGGCCTTCCCCTCCGCCTCTTCTGCCCACCCTCATCCGCTGCCTTCGCGGCCTCCTCCACTGCCTCATCCGCGCCCTCCGCGGCGCCGGGAGTTTGTGCAGCTCCCCCACCGACGGCTTCCCCGACTTCATGCGTCTGCGGGTCCTCTTCGGGCGCTGCGTCTGCGGACGCCTTGGGTTGCTGCTCCGCACTTGCGTCATGCTTCGCCTTGGCCTTGGTATCCTTGGCCCTGTGGGTGTGAGACCACGGTGAAGCGTTGGCGGACCAAGTGCCCTCCAGGAATAACCAGCAGCTCTGGACACAACAGGTCACCCCTGGTGCTTTGCGTCTCGATTGCGCACACATGCGGACAAGAATTCACACGACGAGAGTACAGTTTCCGGTGTTCTCTACAATACCGTCATACGTTCTGTGCATAGATCGCGACGAACCCGAAATGCCTGTCTCCAAGGGAATCGGTAGCCAGAGACCAACTCTAAAGGGGGCGGGGGACAATTTCGTGAGGGGAAATTTCGACACACCTCCAATTTTGGTGCAGGGCCATCAGACACGGGAAACTTCGACACCCCCAACCCTTGGTTCCTTGTGGACAATCATTTGTGTGAAACTTTAGCCAGTGACTCTTTATCCATTGGGCCCCCCTCCTGACGAATTGCTAAAAAATACCGTACCAGGGCAGCATTTCCATCGTCCCGCAAATTGGACGGACACTGAGGATGCACAAAGAGCGGGAAGAGCAGCAAATTGCGCAAAAATTTCGTGGAAAACACTTCGACACGGAAGTGAAAAACGAAGTTTTTCCCACGAAGTTGTCCCCTGACGAAGCCCCCCCCCCCCCCCCTGTACGCCGGATTGCCGTGCCATCGCAATAGAACGGCCTTGCGAAAATCTCTCCTGCTGTGATGTATCCCAGTCCCAGTGCCAGTCCTTCCTCCAGAGACAATGTTCTGCCGCAATCCTAAATGGTGCCTGTTGCCTGAATGCGTTGAGCAGAGTTTGCAGACGGCTGTGAGGCCACACTATTGCTGGACCCAGTGAAAAACGAAAAGTTGCCCACTACAGCGGGCCTCAAGACGCTGTTGCAATCTACCCCCCCCCCCGCCCCTAGCGCGCAACGATAAGCAGTGTTTTGCCGTCTGACCGCGGGGTGGCGGTTGCACACGCCGGTCGTTGCGCCAAGGGGGGGGCGGGGGGGGGGGGGGGGGGCGCACGATCAGCACTGCACGAATTTGTCTGCAGGGCTCAACCAGACTATCCCTTTGGTTGGCCCCGATCAGGCTGCCCACAGATGGCAAACAATACGGCTGTGTCAACTGCATGAACACAACGAGCAGAGGGTCCCTACTGATACCCTCGAGCAAATGGCTGCGTTTCCTCGCCATCCTTCACTGGAATCCCTGATGTCCATCCCGCTCAACCAGACCCATGAAACACACTCGACGCAACAGGAATGGTGGCGCTTCGTGCAATCTCAGTAGGAATACCGTCTTCAAACATGCAGCAAGCTTCAGGTACGGGCTCCGTTCGTGTGCACACAGCGAATGCAACCATGCCCAACCTGACCTTGTCCATACATTACCATCACCACGCCAATGAACCTTCACTCTCAATTACAAAGAACATACGGCGATTTCTTGCCTTTCCCAGTTCCGCTCATGGTACAATGTTCTGCATGAAACGAAGTGCATGTGTCATTGACATCAACTTGATCCAACATCTGGGTTCGCTAGCCCAGGATGCTTTGGGCGGGGACGCACTGCTGTTGGAGCCCAAACAATGACATATTATTAGTACAGCTCATTGAAGATATCTCCCGACACACTGTCCATGAACACAGGCAGACTGACACGTCAGGCTGATGTGTGATTTCAAGTGCTCACCTTTACAACAGGAGCTTGAGAAGTGGAAGGTAGACAGTTGCACACCAGATCAGCAAACTTCCAATATTGCATACCAACCTTCACCTGACTTCACCACGCCAACCTTGCCGCATTCAAGGTGTTTGGGCGTTGCAACGCAGCACCTTTTCCATAAGACAGACAATGGTTGCCATGCTCATTAAGTTGTTATTTGCCAGAGATTTTGCCCGGACACTGAAACTCTTGCATGTTGAGATGAGCCAGCAATGGGCTAAGACTGGCCACGACCTGTTACAAGACGATCATGTACAGAGCAAGTGCAGTGATGAAAGGTGCGACTACCTTTGATGCATTGTATTTTTCTGCTTGTTTCGTGCTCTAGAAGTCATGGTTTTCATGGATGTACAACATGCTTTCCAGCAAATGTGCATGCAGACAATGATAGACAAACCTTAGCTGATTGTGGCCACTATGCATCTATCCAGGCCCAGCTCCGAGCCAACTCATTTCATCAACATGGGCATCCTAAACAACTGCAGATGTCCCACAGCTCTCCAGGCACTGCCGTCAACGTTTTTGTGTGACCCCTGCCGACCCTAAGGTGCAATTTCAGGTGTGCTTTGGGTTGCAGGGGGAAGTAGAATGCAGTATCGGTTGTTGTAACATGAGCTGGACCCCAGCTTCCAACCTCGCAGAGTGAACTCGAAAGAAATTGTTGCAGAGCATATTGCAGTGCTCCAAAGTGAGCTCAAATGCAATTTAGGCTGTCCCACAATCAGGTAGAACACAACTTTGGGTATTACAGAGTGAATTGGAATGCACTTTTCGCTGGTGGAGTGAACTGGAATGCATGCAACCTGAGGTGTTGTGCAGGCAGACGGCTAGCCACATCAAGCCAAGAGCCCCGAAATCCAGTGAGCATCAGGCCAAAAACACCCATTCATAGTGGGTCACAGCAAAAGAGCACAGCTGATAGCCGTAGTGAGGAAGCAGCATTGCTTCACAGGGGGGGGCAAAGCACGAAAGCTCTGCCCTTCAGAACCTTCTGTTCAGACAGTACAGCCTCAAGAGCTATTGGCCACTTTGGATCGAAAATGCTCATGTACTGCTAACAACTCCTGTGGCTTGGCTCATCAGCTGCACATTGTGATGCAGTCCATGTTTTGTTACCTCACGACATACACAATTAGACTTCAAAACATTTAGTCATGCCATTGCAGTTTTCTTTGTTTGCTGTCTGGCACACCACGTGTCCTGACATGCTCTGAAGAATCTGTCAGTTCATAGGATTTTGTGTACATGACATGGCATTTCTCCATGCAGTTGGCGCGTCCCTAAAGCTGAAAGCGTAAATGTAAAGCCTGTCATCATAATCTAAAGCCGCGGCACCAAAATCCAAAGCCAGGCACTATGATCTAGAGCCTGGGCCATACAATGTAAAGACCCAGCCCTTAAGCTAAAGCCCAGGCACTATCATCTAAAGCCCCAGAAGTATAATCTAAAGCCTCAGCAATGTAATCTAAAGCCTGGGCACTGTAATCCAAAGCCTGGCCAACAGATCCAAAGCTGGGCACTCTAATCGAAAGCCTGGGTACTCTATAAAGCATAGACGTTGTATAAAGCCTGGGCTGTGAAATCTAAGGCCTCGGAAATATACTCGAAATGACCCGAGAGGGATATCCATTGATGTCCTAAATTCATCTTCTGCATATGCACTGGAGGAGTACCACACCCTAGGGCACGATTTGTATGGGGATGATAGAAAAACCTCGGGCACTACTCTAATTCATTTATTCATGGCATGTGATTGTGCTGCCATCTCTATGGGTTCACCATCAAGCCACCTTGGATGCCTAGAGCATGACATGACATTGTGATGGGTCCCAGTCCTCTTACAACATTGCATCCTAAATAGAGCAACACTGGTTGGGTGCACATACATACATAATGCACAATGCACATACATACACAATGCCAATTGGAAGGGTCCTGGTACTTATGGTAGCAAAAAAATTTTGCCCTGTGTGTGACATGCAAAAATTTCCTCAGAGTGTTGCAGAGTCTTGCAGAATGATGTTGAATCAAACTTTGGGTGTTGCAGAGTGAAATTTAATATACCTTGGGTGTCACAAAGTGAGCTAGAATGCAACTTTGGGTGTTGTGCAGTGGGCTAGGATGTATGTTTGCTATTGTAATGCAACTTTGGGTGTTGTGCAGTGGGCTAGGATGTATGTTTGCTATTGCAAAGTGAACCAGAATGCAACTTTGAATGTTGAAAAAGGAAGTGCTATGCAACTTGGGTTGTTGCAAAGTGTGCTAGAATGCATCTTGGGCCAAGTTGTTGCACTGTGTGCGCACTGCATGCACCTGCCGGGGAACTCACCCAAGATCACCTGCCACCTGTCCAATAGCACGGCGGCAGCAAAGCCCACAAGATAACAACAAAACAGCCCTCAAATTGGTACTCCAATGTACCTATGAACAAACCACTCAGTCTTGTCGGTTACAACTATGCAGTGGCATGTAAGATGCGCACATTTTCAAGTGGCAAGGGCCACACTCAGATATATCACCAGGACAGTGGCCACACAATTGGCAACAAAGACCGCCATCATTTTCCTCCTGCTCAATAGTACCCTCCTCCTATGCCCACACAGACTCGGGCACATGAGGCCAAGGTCCATAGGGCTGATACCTAGTCTGCCGGCGAATACAAAATTGAGTAAGGTGGAGCAAAATACCGGAAAGGGGCCAGTCCATATCCCCAACCGGGAAGGGGCCAATCCATAGCCCCAACCGGAAAGGGGCTGGTCCATATCTCTAATTGGAAAGGGGCCGGTCCATATCCCCAACCGGAAAGGGGCCGGTCCATAACCCCAACTGGAAAGGGGCCAGTAGATATCTCCAACTGCAAAGGGGCCAGCCCATATCCCCAACTGGAAAGGGGCCATCATAGCACCAAAATGGGAACCCTGCACTTAAGTTGCCCCCCTCTAATGCATAGGAAGCTTAAAAACCCCAGCATGGAACAAAAAACTTGTGGAAAGGGGCCAAACTAGGGTTCGACTATTTGTTGACGTACAAAACTTTGCACTGCATGCGCACTGCATGCAATGCACAGCATTCCCTTGGGTGTTGTGGAGTGAACTAAGATGCAAGATATGGGGACCATGCAACTTGCGGTGTTGTAGAGGGACATGCAATGCAACTTGGAGTTTCGCATAGTCAAATGGAGCACAACTTTGGGTGTTGGACTGTGATCTGAAGTACAACTTGGGTTGATAACACCCAAATTAGCATTCTAGCTTAATTTTCTTCATCATTTTGTTTCAATCTGCAACACACAAAATTGCAGCCCGGTTGATTCCAAAATGCCCCAAGTTACATTCCACTTCACTCCACGGGGGCTGGCGCCAGCCAATGTGTGACCCCGAGGGGTGTTCGACAGTTTGGGGGGCTGTAGGGGGGGGGGGGACCCCCACCCCCCTCCGAAGGGGGGGGGGGGACCCCACCCCCCCCCCCCTTCGTTGACCCAAACCCAGCACCTTTTCCGGCAGGCCCCATCCAAGCGCGCAAACACACAAAGCTAACAAGATGCACCGTGAATGGTGATTGTTTTGCTGCACTGCAGCACTTTCATAGCAGTACTGAATGTTGCCTTGAGTTCGCCCAAAGGCCTTTCCTTCCCCTTGTCACAAAGCACAGACATATATGTAGAGAAGCGAAGGGAGTCTCAGACATATATATATATATATATATATATATAGAAGTGAAGGGAGGAGAGGGGCCTCAAGCATCGGAATCATGCTCCCACTCGTCGCGTGCCCTCTTGCCGGTACTCTTGGGGCGAGCACGCTTCTTTGGCCGGGCTGCTTGTGCTCTTGTGACCCGGCAGGCTACCGGCCCATCAGACATGGATTCCGATGGCACATAGTCACTAGTGCCTGACGGGGCACTACTGCTGGAGGCTGCACTCGTACTGGAGGAGGCATTGGTAGACGAGCTGCTGCTACTACTACTGCCACTGCTACTACTACCTTGGTTTGGCCCAGAGAGAAGAGCAGGGAGAACAGTGGGCAGAGCCGGCGGCGCAGCAAGCTTCGCCTTCGGTGGCAATGGGGCCCAGAAATTGTCAAAGGCTTGCAACACCTTTGTTTTCTCTTCTTTGCTGCACCCAGCATAGTCATGGGACACACCAGGGTGCGCTTGTGCCATGTGGTGTGGCATGGCGTAGGTGCAATGCCATTTTCGGCAATCAAGCACCTTGCAGCGAACTGGCAAGTTGGTGCTAGGGTTCATCGCTGTTGGGGTTGCCGCGCTGTTGAGCCGTAGCCGATGGTACGCGAGACTGCAATTGCTGTCAATTTTCTTGCCGTGCGCAGTTGTGCTGCACTTGCCATCTGTGTTGCCACACCACAAGCAAAACGCGCCTTTATCCGCACCCTCTTGGCCGGCCCACCTATGGCCTCGCAAAAAATGCCCAGCAATATGCGACCGCATTGAAGCGTGCATGAAAAATCGGTCGCAATTCGGAAAAGGGCAGGGCATACGTTTTGCTCCTGGAAATGGGCAAGGTGGCTACTTAACCCCTGCCGTCTCGGGGAGCCCCACCGCATCAGAGCGGGGGGCAAAATCAGAAGTGGCTACTTAACCCCTGCCGTCTCGGGGAGCCCCACCGCATCAGAGCGGGGGGCAAAATCAGAAGTGGCTACTTAACCCCTGCCGTCTCGGGGAGCCCCTCCGCTTCAGAGCGGGGGACTAAATCAGAAGCGGCCCACAAGTGGGCAAGGTGGCTACTTAACCCCTGCCGTCTCGGGGAGCCCCACCGCATCAGAGCGGGGGACTAAATCAGAAGTGGCTACTTAACCCCTGCCGTCTCGGGGAGCCCCTCTGCCTCAGAGCGGGGGGCAGAATCAGAAGTGGCCCAAAAGTGGGCAAGGTGGCTACATAACCTTTTTGTGGTCTTCAGCCATTTTTGAATTCTCCACAAAATTCTGAGTATTTTGAGTATAGACACATGGGGTGGAACAAAAAAATTCGCCCCCGCCGTATGCCTAAAACAAAATCTGCGGCGCCTCCGGCGCCGACAAAGCACATTGTTCCGTGCGACAATTTTGGGGTCCGTAGAGGGGGGGGGGATCCCCCCCCCCCCCCCCCCTTTGGGGTCGGGTCCCGGCCAGGGCCAGCCCCCGTGCTTCACTCCAAAATGTATTCAAGCTCGCTCTGCAACGTCTGAAGTTGCATTCTACGTGAATCTGCAAGGAGCGAGCTTGAATAAAATTTTGACTCTGACTAGCTGACCGATGCAGCTTTGGGTGCTGCTAGAATGCAATTTTGGTGGTTTGCAGTGAAATATAACACCCTGCCCCCCAATTGGGCCTGGGGTGTTGGAGAGTGACATTTGCAATACCCTTCCTCAAACAGGGGAGGAAGCTTTGTGATACCTATTCCTCGCGCTGTTTGGCAAGCCAGAGGTGTCACAAGTGTGCAATACCCCCACAGCCTCGAAGGGGTTGGATAGGGGGGGGGGAGGGGCATTGCCCAACGATGAGGTATCACGAATTTGTGTCAACCCCCTCCCCACACAGCACGTGTTGAAAGAGGACTTGACCCATGAATTTGAGCTACCTGCCAACAATTCTGTGGTGGACCACCTATGCAGGAGAATCCCTGCCGCAAAGCCCCTTGATTCCCTTCAAACTGCCCTGCAGTAGCCCAGCTAAGCGTCTGCTGGTAACATCTGCAGCAAAAGCGTCAGCTGTGCGATCCCACAGATTTCAAGTAGGAGGCAAATGACGTACTGAGATGGCTACAACCCATGCCCTGCAGCCCCAGTAGGGGTGGATCCACAAGCCTTAAAAGAATGCATCGATAAAAGCCATTGGTTTTAAACGTTTCACATCACTTGAAGAAAAGGCACTACCGGCACAACAATTATTTTCTGCGAGTATCAAACAGGTTTGCGTATGCGAGCAATAAAGAGACCACTGGTACCACTGATCTGCGGCCCTAACTTCACCATCTGCCTCTGCGTCCCGCACCATTCCGCTTGCACGCCCACAAGGTCGACTTCTTCCAGCTTCGCATCCCTGTGCTGCCCCAGGAGCCACTCCACAATCTCCTCATTCTGTTCTCGTCGCATGCTACAAGTTGCATACACCAACACCCCTCCTCTCCGCAATAAGCAGTACCCTCTGGCAATTAAGGACCGCTGTGTCGCCTGTAGTGCAGGGCCCACCGAGACAGCAGGCTGCTCCTGGGAGGGGGACTTCCCAGAGCTTCGGATGTCCAGTGCCCTTCGCAGGTGCGGCAGTGACGCATCTGCAGAGCATTCTGCATCCAAAAAAACACGGCAGTATCCCCGGCACATCCCTGCCTCATCGCTAAGATATGCTGAACTTTCCGTTGCCATAGTCACTTCCTTGGCTCCAATCTCTGCCTGAAAGGGCCCTGTGCCCCCGCTTGTCCTGTGCTTACCATTGGTCTTTTGAACCACTTCCCCCTCTTTTCCTTGGGCTCCCAGATCGCCCCCTCCTGCATTCCCCGCAGCTGCCTGAACCCCAACACCTGTCCCTCCCACACCCTCCGCATGGGCGACCTGATCCACTACATGTTCCGTATCCTCCACCCTGGGCCCCGAACCCTTGACCCCGTCCTCCCCTTCAGCTCCCTGACCCAATGCAGACCCCCCGGATCTGATCTCTGGCTCCAGCGATGCATCACCATGTGGACTCAGATCTGGACTGTGCTGTGGACAACACAAAGAGGGCTGTGCTGCAGTGCCACCTGTGCTCCCAGAGTCAAGGAGGGCCTCCGCGGGGCATCCCCGTTCCGCCCAAGCCATACTGCATTGGCTGTGCCCATCCTCCCCCGCTTCAAAGAAAGCGCCCCCGGCCGCAGCTTCTTCCTCCCCGCAACGGCCTTGACCCACATCCCATGTCTCGCAGCGCTGGCGCTTGCCGTTCCCAGCCTCAGACGGCGTCGCCATGTCTCCCTCTCGCAGCCCCGCATCAGGGCTCGGGCCCCTTTTCAAGGCGCCGGACTTCGCCCCCTCCCAGACCTTGCGCCGGGCGGCCGAAGCAAGGACATTTGCAGCAACCTTTTTCCGGAGACAGCTCACGTGCACGCTGCCTCTACTGAACTCATTTGTGTCCGGCGCGGGAGCATTGAAGCAGGTCCCGTCCCCTCTGATCAGCCGGACGTTGCACAGGCCGCTCTGCCGCACACGGGCTGCGCAGTGCCCCAGTCGCTCTGCAGATACATCCACCCCCGTCACAGTGCGGGTCCCCGGGTGCGGAGAGCCCTCCGCCAGACACTCGGCAATGTACTGCAGCTTGCCGCCGGGTGCGCAGCACAGGTCCAAGACGGCGCACGGAGCCGGGGCCGGAGCCAGGTCTTGCAGGAGCACACGGACTGCCAGGCCTGAGGCAAGATCAAGCCCCACTATCTGCCGCTGTGCGAAGCTTGGGAGGGCCCCCACCGGGGCTTGACTGGGCAGCGCAAAGAAATCGTCGAAAGGGGTATTGGTCACTGTGGTGCCACAGCCCTCGGATCCCCGACGGCCGCCACCCCTGCACACAGCATCAGTCAGCTCCGCCTGCAGGGAAGCGAGGGTCACCTTGCCACGTCCCTTGCGGGTGACCCGTACGTAGCGTGGGGTGGAGGCCAGAGCTTCGAGGCTGGATTGCGCATCCACACCAAGAGCAGTCAGCACTGCCGCCGGCCCTTGCGTAACTGGAGTAGGGGCTGCACTCTGCTGCTCTGTAGCATTGTTGTCGCCTGGCCGTGCATCATCACTTTCGGTTTTGCACAGTGCTGCTTTCTGCATGCCGCTGGGGCTCCCGTGGTTCATGGCATTGATAACTGCAGCAAACACACTGTGTGCAAACTCTTGTAGCAAAACTCGGCACCACTTAAGGGGGGGGGGGGGGGGCTCTCCCACACCACCCACCCACACCCCCTTAAAAGATTAGGCCAAATTTTCCTCCGGGCCTTTGGCCAATCAAAAATCTCTGGCGCCTTCGGTGCCAATTGGTTTTGACCAAAAATTTTCTTCAGCGCCTTTGGCGCCTCTAAAACTCAGCACCAGTGGGGGGGGGGGGGGGTGGACCACCCCCCCCCCCCTAAACTGCACAGCACCCTGTAATTTTCCCACCACGCTTGCTACTGTCACTAATGTTGATGATTTTGTGTTGTCACTTGGTCCTTGCAGCCAGGCATGGATATGCGCGCACACACACACACACACAAACACAAACACAAACACATATTCTGTGAGACAGCCCTCTGTGGGCTTCCCCTCGTGAGACGCAGAAACCAGCGGTATTGCCCTCACGGCTGGCCTGGGTCCTTTTGACACCTGGTCACCTTGCCTCAAGATCATTGGCCTCGCACCCGAAATTCCGGCGCTGGTCAACAGGCAAGTAGAACAGCATGACCTGCCTTTTCATGCAAGCCCTGCACTGGTTGTTTGCCTTGGTCTTGGCAGCTTGCTGCACGACTAGCAGTCCTCCAAACTATTCTCCAAAGTCCGTGCGTGCAGGGACACCATGAAGGGGGGGGGGGGATTGCGGTTCGCAATTTTTCGCAATTTTGCGCATTTTCGCAATTTTCCGTATTTTTTCGGAAGTTTTTGCAATTTTCCGCATTTTTCCCGCAATTTTTTGTTTGGAGACACAGAAACATTCTGAGCCACCTGTGCAGAAGTGTTGCTCCTTGAGGCTGCGGGGGGTTTGGTTGCGGCACCGCAATTTTCCGCAATTTTTTCCCGCAATTTTTCGCAATTGGACCGGACCCTCCCTGATCGCAATCCCCCCCCCCCGTGCACCATGATCCCACACATTGCCAAACCGTTTGGAACGCCCTCCCCCATTCTCCGTGCAACGGAACCGTGATCCCCCTTGTCCCCACTGCCCAGGTCCGCAAGCCTGATGCTGGGCTACCTCCCCCATTTGGAGAAGACCATGCGCCAGTTGCTGCTCAACTTGTACCACTCCAAAAAGGGCAATCTGCGTCACCATCTGTCGCTCGAGCTGTACTGCACTGACACGGACTCCGCAGGCGTGGACCAGCTGCAGGCTGCCCTGGCCGGCACGATCCTCGAAGACAAAGTGGTTTTTAGCCGACCCAGGCTGGAACACTGCATCCGCGAGGTCATGACACATCAGCTGGTGAACACATGCGGTGCTGCGGCGTCGGCCCGGCTCTCCAGACTGTACACGCTCGTGACGTACTGCGGCTCCCCTGGCGTCGCAAAGCGGTGCGCCCTTGGCTGCCAGCGTGCCAACGAGCTGGCGGGGAGCATGGGGTACACGGGGCATCTGGTGCATTTCCGCAACGAGTTCTATGGGCTGGTGGCGGGCGGTGGTGGCACGAAGCGCCAGACGGTGAGAGCCGAGGACTCCCCGAAAGCCGCCCGAGAAAACGGGCCAGCCTCGGATGCCGTGCGGTTGTCGATGTCAGATGCCGTGCGGTTGTCGATGTCATTGGAGTCAGGCAGTCCCGACCGTTTCTGCCTGCTTGACAGCTTTGCCGACGCGTGGGACGACGAAGTGCTGGACTTCATATCGAATCCTCCGGGAAACGATCCGACGCCTACGCCAACTGACAGCGAGCTGGCCAGGGCCTTCTGACTGTGAGTTCTTGCCTCTGAACCCCCTCATGAACGGTCTGCGGCTGAGGCCGCTGCGCTGCCACTCCGTGCTGCGAGCAAATCTCAAAGCATCTCGGATGTTGTGCTCCTGGGCGTTTCGACCCACCGCCCAGCCCCACACCACGTTGTGTGCGTCACACCGTGTTTTCCAGAATATGCGGCTGGGGGGCAGGGATGGGCATGATAGTGACGGCATTAATGTGGGGTGGGGTGGGGGGAGGGGCATAGTCCAGGAGCCCGAGATGACCTCAAGATGCTCAGAATTTTATGGAGAATCCAAATATGCATGGAAAACGTGTAAAAAAAATTGGACCCCTGACCCCGACCCCCGCCTTGAGCCAGGAGCCTGAGATGACGAAATGACCGTTTTGGCCGGCTTGAGTTTCGTCACCGTTGATGCGACACAGCACTTGCTGAGGTATCGCCCTGGCCCTGGACCATATCCAGGAACTCCTTTACCCTGCCTGCAACTCATTCCTTTTCCACACCATCCCTGCCCAATGGACCCAGCTGACATTTTCTTCCTTCCCATTAAAGGAGACGTGAGGGAACCTATCAAAAATGGGCCCATATCCTTGCTTGGAGCACTTCACAAATTCACTGCGCAACCCGATGTACAGGGGGGGAGAAAATTTCGCAGCACTTTAATTTTGCGTGGGCAATTTCGCGTTTCAAATTGGCCGCGAAATTTCCCACGCGAATCCAGGCGCTTCCGAAAATTTCCTGCACAGCAGTAGATACTGCGCACTCAGGGGTCTCCGCGAAATTTCCCACAGCGAAATTTACCACCGCGAAATTGACTTGGCACGAAATTCTCCCCACCCTGTAGAATTGGCGTACACTGTGTACTCCTCTTCCCACCCTGGACTTTTGTGTTTGTGCATGTGCTGTATTATTGTGTAGATGCGGTTGGATGCTCTCCTGTTTGCCCATCCCCCTATTTGTATGCTGGTTCACAGTTGGCATTTCTGGATTGCTTCGGCCAGCTGTATATTAGCAGCAAAGGTCATGTGTCCATGTTGATTCCTTTGCACTATGGGACCCCGAGACGTCCGGAGTGTAGCAGCAATATTCATTTCTCACCGCCCTGCCCTGGGAACCCCAGGACCGCAGGGGGATGCAACCATATTTATTTCTCCCCCATTGGGGGGGGGGGGGGGGGGGCTTGGGAGGGGAGAATTTGCAGGGAAATTTTTGTCATCAAGAAAAGTGGCGAAATTTTCCCCCCAGCGAAATTTCGCAGCGTGTGACCAACAACTTCACTGTGAATTCAGATGCAGGTGAGTACTGTGAATTCAGACATGTGCAGCGGTGTACCAGGTGGAGGGAAGGGACAAAGATGTGTTTGTTTGCAAAATGCAGTGGTTGTGTGACTGGAATGCATTGGAAATAAGAGGAACCATCCAGAGCCCACCAGGAAATATCAGGAACCATCCAGAGCCCACCATGAGCAAGCTTCAGGATTCCTGGAGGTGGCGAAATTCTCCCCTTCCGAAATTCTCCCCGTCGAAATTGTCCCCTGGTAACCCCCCCACCCCCCCCCCATAGGGACCCCCATACGACAGGGGGTATTTAGCCATGTTGATTCCCATGGGGACCCTGAAACGGGCATCTTTGTGTTTAGTTGGGTTGGGGTTGATTTGGTTCTGCAGTAGGGAGGGGGATAATGCAGTGATTTTGCAGTGCGGTGCCCACACAGGCCTTTAAATGGTGAGCCCGGGCCTTTAAATGGTGAGCCCAGGCCTTTAAATGGTGAGCCCAGGCCTGCGGGGCCCCGGAACAGTGGAGACATCATTCCGGTGGCCACCACCTTAATTCCTGTTCTGACGAATCATCTTCACCCACAAACCCATCGAGGAGCTGACAAAAATCATTCACATGGGCATGGCATTTGATAGCAAGGCTGAGCACTGGCCCAAGGAAGTCCCAAACGAATCAGAACTCATCTACCCCCCCCCCCCCCCGCCCCCCCTCAAGAGCAACGCCCTTGTCAGAGCAACAGCAGGTGTTGTTTCCGCAACTTTTGGAACCGTGGAATTTGGTGGTTCCGTTTTCTGGTGGTCTGTGAAGATCAAGTTTTTTCGGTGATTTGGGGCTGGGGATGGTATTTTAGGGATATTGGTTGCTGTCCTGCCACCCATTTTGACCCCTTCTTGCCCTTTGGAGGCGGAGATTGGGGAATTGCCTGATGAGTAGTACATTCACGACACAATAGTCACCTCTTGTGTTTTCTCACAGCGCGCACAAACAACGCCCTTGTCAGAGCAACAAGAGGTGTTGTTTCCGTCAAATTTTGGAACTTTAGTGTTACTCTCGCAGGGGGTGGGGGGGTACACCCCCTCAGCGTACTTGTCTTTGTCCAGCGTACCGGATGTAAGGGATCAGAGAACTGGATACCATACGCCAGGGTTTGGGACCCCAACCTTCTGAAAATTGCTCTCTGAAGGGGTTGGGTTGGGTTGGGTTGGGTTGGGTGTGTGTCCACCACCAGTCTTGACGGATCCTGCAGTGCTTTCCCGGAAGTTACTGTGGCAGACCTGTCAGGTCGTCTCAGGCCCCCCCCGTGTTGGACTCGGGGCTACAAGGCCACCGCAGACCCTGGGCGACCCAGGCGCAGTGAAGCCCGACACATGCCCATGCCCATGCACACATGCATACACAACCATGTCAATTTATGGTCCTGACCGCAGACACTGAGGCCCTATGCAAAGCAATCAGTGGAATATCTGCACTCACCCGCAAGCAGTGGCAGCCACTGCAGGTCCCACGATGTGCCACGGTGTCAGAGACAAACGGGCAGGGGTGCACAGTCCGAGACATGATGCACGAGGTCGGGGCCGAGCCACTAGACCACAGGACCAGGTCAGCAGGTCTTGAGACTGGTGAGGCTTGCCAGAGGACATCACACTCACTGCAGCCCCAGGGCCCTCTGAATGGGGGGGGATTAGGCCTTTCGGGATGCAAAGCCCCCGTTCTGCGTCTGTGACCCCCTGTGTGTGACTCCCCTCCCACTGTTTCACATGCCACGGCAGCACTTGCAGCCCAAAACGAGTGGTTGCGAGCGGTGCAAGCAAATACTCGTTTACGACTAAGGAATACCCACATCAGGCTTTTGCTTAGCGTCTGGTTGATACTATACCGGGGGGGGGGGTCAAAGGCCAAAAAAAAGTGTACCTAAAATCGACCTCCAAGCACGGGGGGGGCGGCCGGGCCCCGTCCTTGTATGCGACCCCCCCAGCCCCCCCCCCCCCCCGGGTTTTGAGAGATAGTGGGCTGGGGACATGGCGCCAACGGCGCCCCCCTTTTTTCCGCCTGGCGCCAACGGCGCCCCCTTTTCTAGTGTGAGCGCCAGATTTCGCAAGACGAGGCGCTATACAAATGTCGTTTGTTGCCCAGACATGTTAACTGCAAACGTCAGCCCGCGGACAAGGGGCCCCTGGCGCGGGATGCTGCCACCCAGGCATGTTAACTGCAAACGTCAGCCCGCGGACAAGGGGCCCCTGGCACGGGATGCTGCCACCCACAATGTGAAATGTGGGGTGTTCCACTTGTTTGTTTGACCCAGACATGTTAACTGCAAACGTCAGCCCGCGGACAAGGGGCCCCTGGCACGGGATGCTACCACCCACAATGTGAAATGTGGGGTGTTCCACTTGTTTGTTTGACCCAGACATGTTAACTGCAAACGTCAGCCCGCGGACAAGGGGCCCCTGGCACGGGATGCTACCACCCACAATGTGAAATGTGGGGTGTTCCACTTGTTTGTTTGACCCAGACATGTTAACTGCAAACGTCAGCCCGCGGACAAGGGGCCCCTGGCGCGGGATGCTGCCACCCACAATGTGAAATGTGGGGTGTTCCACTTGTTTGTTTGTTTCACAACCCCGTGGGTTAGGGACTCATGCGACGTTTTTCCGCGTTTTTTTAGGCAAGTGCTCCATGGGGCGTTTCCCCTTGCAAAATCTGTCGGAGGCCAGCATGGTGCCCAAACCCAAACCTGTGTGTGCCGAAACCTAAACCACAACAAATGCAGTCGCCGCAGAGCGATGGGAGTAGGCACCCAGGAAAGCATTCGCCGCAGAGCGACGGTAGTAGGCACCATGTTGGTCCGCGCAACGCTGAATAGGGTATTGATAGTACGTTGCGTTTCGTCGTTGGTGTGTCCCTTTCAGAGGCTGTGCCATGTGTTTGGTCCTCGCTTTGCTCCCTTTGTATAGCGCAGCGACACATTATGGCGACACTCGATCTTGAGAAGTCGCTGAAGCGAGGGACTTGCGTGGTGTGCAACAAGAAGGGCTGCCACAAGGCATGTGTAACATGCCTCGTAGCCTACCACAACCACTGTGGACACGTTTGCCCCTCTGCAGCCCCCTCTTAACAACAAGCACCACCAGCGTCTCCAGACCCGCCAGCAGCTCCTGCTCAACCCCCGAGCAATGAAGACCCACCTGCAGACGAGGACCCACCCGCTTCCTATGCTGCCTGTGGTGGAAAATGTGGCCACAGGAATGCCTCTTCTGGTCAATGCGGATGCACAGAGGAGATTTGTGGTTGTGGGTACCGTTTCAAGGGTCGGGTTTCAGGGGGAAAACTCCAGTCTGGGGAATGGCACTTGGCAAAATATGCACGCGTTGTGGCACTCTCGCGACACAGTGAGACGGGGTATGAATGCATTCCCGTCAGCTGCCAGGCTTCTTGCAATCGTTTCAAAGCAGTATCCGAACAACAATCGGTTGAAACGTTGCTTGACATGTGGGAGCCGCATGCAGCGCAGTACGGCCCAATCTTGTGCCACGCCTCCGATGCTGATAGCCGGCGGCGTGCAGCATTGCGTGAGATGTGCCTCCCTCCTACTGCCTATGATGGGCAACCCTTGCGTCAGAAAGTTGTGACAAAACGTGGTGCAACCGTGTCACGTGACATGCGGCATGTGTTGAAGCGCACAACACGCATGTTTTTGAACAAGGGTATTACCATAGATGACGTCCACCTGACGCCGCATGTCCTTGTTGGTTTGGGGAAAACAATGAAACTCGGGTATGTGGACGCCTTGAGTGCAGCCTTGCAACGGCCCGATTTCATGAGTGTCCCTGATGCCTTGATTGTTCTCAGGGCCATTGTGTCTTGTGGCAGTGTGGAAGACGGGTGGCGTATGGATCAACTGGATCCGTCCCGGCGAAAGCAGCAATCCGCCATGCAGAAACTGCACTCGTTCCTGAAGCATGCGCATGCATACTACTTCGAAAACACTCACACCTTGCTCACTAGGCTAAAGCATGCTGCCACAGCAAGTGACCATCTGTTTGCTCTTCAGGTGGCATTTGCTCCCTTTGATCTCGCATTGTACTATGATTGGCAGTTAGAACTTTGTGGTGTGGTCGACGAAGTTGAGATCTTTCAACGTGAATTTCCGGGTGAGCCCTTTTTCATCTGCCACCGAGGCAACGACCGCCTCGAAGGCTCGTTTTCTGTGTGCAGAATGGGTCGGGGTTCCAGCGGTTGCCTAGATATTGTTCAACTGCGGCACCGGTTGGCAATTGTAGTGCAGATGTCTGCCATTTATGCCAAACACCCGGAATGGAAGGTCATCCGAAAACGAGCTACCACAGGTGACAACATTACACCTGCAACAGCAGGTAGTTGTACGGATGCTATTGATTGTGCAGCAGTGTGGAATGCCGGGTTGGATGTGGCAAGTGCGGAACTAAAAAAAGACTTGCGTGCAATGGCTCTTCCAGGAGTCGGCATCTTTAGCCCATTCGGTGTCCCCATGGAGGTCGGCACAGTGGATGATGCCGAGGAGATTCTCGACGACCCCGAGGATCTCCTTGACTGTGATGAGGAGGATCAGTTGGAGCAAACGTTCACTAATGACTCCATGATTTTCTTTGAGGGAAAAATGACCTCCAAACAGCACGTCTTGAATGAACTCATTAACACACCCGCGGGTTCTGCTCCGCGGGACCGTCTCATGCGTGCTTTGCAGATGCCACGGCCAGGCAAATTGCCCACATTGACCCTGACTCCCCAAGCGGAGAACATGCCTGTGGCCGGTGACACATTTGCCGCTTGTGTGTGTTTCCAACAGGAGAAGCTTGGTTTGGGCATCTTTTACCTTCGGGCTGTCACCGATTCGTCGGGACACTCGGCCATGGACACCCCCACATCTGAGATTGAGGGTGCGGCGCACTTGACAGTCCATGGGCAGTTCATGCCCCTTGAGCGTTATGCAAGCGCAGGGTTGCATGTTTGGCATGACCGTCTTCATTCCCGCGCAATGTCGTTTCCTGTTACCTCTGTCCAGTTTATTCGTTTGCAGGTAAATGAGGACAGCAAATGGTATGCACCAACTAGTCAGTTGGATGGAGCACCTCGTTGATCTCCGACCGCGTCAGGGACCTGTTGGAGGATCTTCCCGATCCTCTACTCCTGCCACCAAGAGATTCAGGTCCTCTCCTCAACCCACTCAAGGTTGCATACCCAGGTGCATACCCAGGAACATCCACATAGCTTCCAGTAGCGGGTAGTGGATGGGGATATTCAGCCGCATACCATCGCGGCGCAGAGCTGGAAGCCACCGGCTCACTGGCAGTAGTTGCCTCAGGGAGCGCAGTGGTAGGTGGGCCCATACCATAGGCGGGGTAGGGAGGCATGCCAGTAAAGCCTGTGCCCTCTGCCATAGGCGGGTTGGTTATGGGAGTGGATGTTGCGGCGGCTGGGTCTGGAATCGGGAGTGTGGTGGTTATAGGAGAGGGTGATGCGTGGAGGCCAGAAGCGCTTGGTGCGCCTTCGAAGGTAGGGTCATTCGTCAGGTCTTGCCCTTGTTCCTCTCCTTCGTCTGCTTCGTCTCCAGCATCCTTCTCGCTCTCTCTCTTCCTCTTCACAGGCTGAGAGACCACCTCTTCAACTGACAGGGCCCCGAAGGCCGTTTGGAGTCCATCCAGCGAGTCCTCAGCCGCTTCCACTGGCCCATGTAAGGGCTCAGAAGGTACAGCGCCAGGTGCTGGCCTTGCCGGTGCCTCAGGCGCTGTCTTCACGTCGGCGTCCTCCTTCCTTGTATCCATCTTCGTTCGCCCTTCTGCTTATATGTGCCTGTACTCGGCGCACTGGATGTACGGCGCGGGGTTGCTGCCGGTGCGCAGAGACAGACTGCCTCTGCTACCAGAAAAGTTTATAGTGGTTTCAACACTGTGTTTTTGTCTCTCCTGCTGCTTGCTGCTGGTGTAGGGTTTCCTGCTGCTTGTTTTTGGAGATGAAAACCTTTTGTTTGCTGAAATATAGTAAATCCAGGATAACCCAAGCCAGAGGTGTGCAAGGAGAAGAGAATCAGGATCAAAGCATGAAGGGCTGCAGTGTAAACAGTGAAAGATGAAAGGATATTCACAGAAAGTGCAACTCAGGTCAAATCGGAATGCATATTCACAAAGATAGCTGAAATGTTTTGGAAAAGAGTTGGAAAACTGCCCCATGGTCACTCTATCTCCATAGTGCCATCTCAGGAGATGTGCACTCTTTGTTTTGGGTCCCATATGTGCTGAGGTGGCAGGGCATGTGGCGATGAGGTCACTGCCATGTCACATGGGATCTTCCTACTTAGCTAGGCTGACCAGGAATTGAACCCAGGACCTCTCAAAAAGAGGTGCCCAGCCCCCTAGGGTGCATACCACTAGGACAGCTAAGTATTCATGGAAAAACATAGATAAATTCATAGGCTCTGCCTTGGATATGTCAGTTCTCAGTCAACTCAGGAAAAGATGATTTGCCTCACACTGAAAGGGGATTAAGGGGTCCACTCCATATCCTGATTGGGTGTCTGGTTCCATAGGTCAAAATGTGTTATCACCACTTTTGGTGGGGCCAATACTAAGATAGAAATGCCTGGATGCTCAGTGCATCCCTAATACAACTAGAGTATGCCTCAAAGCATTGGAAAAGCACTTTTTCTCATTAAAACCAATTAATCGGACGGGTGAAGAATGGTCACTAATTCTTGGGTAATAGACCATGAGGTTTTTCCTTTGCAATGAAAAAGAAATAATATCAACACACATACTCAAACAGTGCGAAAGCAAAATCGTGAAGCAATGTGTACGGCTTGGATGGTATTTTCTTCCCAAAACCAACAAAATAGTTGATTTGAAAAGCAATCATCGGAAAAGAACCGGTTAATTGGCTTGCTTAGTGGAAATAATCGCATTGAACCGGTTATTTCGAAAAGTAATAATTGGAATGACCGGTTATTTTGGAGAAAATTATCGAAAAAAACCGGTTATTTTTAATAAAAGAGGTTCCAGACCCTACAATCGGCCGTTTTCCACACCACCGCAACGCCCCCCCCCCCCCCTTGCCCATAGGATTGCGAATACCCGAGAAAGAATAACCAAACTTGCGAACCTCACGGGAGCACACTTGCTCTTCCCCTGGTGTGGTCACATGCGGCTCTTGCAGCCCCATCAATCCCAAAGAGGCTGCGCGGGCATACATTGCCACTTCTTATAACCTTGTGTGCTTCTAGGAACTATTTTTGACTTTGCACATCAACCCATTCACATTTAATGTTATGACCCGCATCGGGGCCGTCAAGAACCGCTTACCTTCCATTGGAGCTGGAAATTGACGAACCATTGGACTCAAAACGATAGCTTACGCTTCAACTTCGATAGGGAGCTGCAGACATGTGAGTCCAGTGCCATGGCATCGTCCATCTCTTTGGCCGTCATAAGCTTCGGCGCACCGCCCACAGGCTTGGAGTGTACGGCATCCGAAACTTGCGTATTCTTGGTGATGTACTTAGCCTCCGATAAAAGAGAAACTGCCTCCATACCACGGACACCGTGAAAAATTATTCTGGCCATATTCCCGATGGACTTTCCTTAAACATGCCAAGTGGTTGTGCGGATCTCTGCGACACTGAAGCGAGCCCTGTCCATCACCACTTCGTTGTTTTTGGTGCAAAAGGCGAAGACCGTACCCATATCACCCTTGTCCACCAGGGCGGGACAGTAACCGCATACAGAACCGCGACTTTGGCGTGCAGTTCTCTGTCGTGTGGAACTAGCCCATATACACGTGTGGTGCATGTTCGTGGGTGTATGCGCCCCCACTGTTGAGGCAAAGAGATCCCATTGAAAATCCCAAAAAGATTTCTCCACGGGGATCAATGCACTGAGTGGGGACAGCGTGAAAATGTGCACCATTGCGTATCGTAGCATAATAGATAGTAGAGCAGTGGACCAAGTTTTGAAACGGCCCACCTCGCGGTGCTCTCGGGCCAGTTGGTTGGCCGTGTCAATGCCATTTGCCAGCTTGTGATAGGCATGCACGACCCTAGGCAGTTGAACCCCGCTGAAGCAGTTGCTCAAGAATGGCACCACTTTGGGTGCCTTGCTGCCCACTTTGGGGTTTTGAATAACCGAAAAGCTATAACCCAATTCCTCATCCCTCCTATTGGTCATCAAGGCCTCAGCTATGTGACCTGGCTCTGTGACGTGACCTACCTCCCCCACCCTCCTGATCCCACTTGCACAAAAAAAGAAAATGGTGCCTACATGCAATCAGGGACTGTGCAAAAATGTGGCTCCAAAAATAGGAGTCACACACTATGGCCGTTCCCTTTGGCAGCAGATCAACCCAAAAGAACGTTTCACAACACCCTACGTTACTTAGGTAACATGGGACCCTAACCCCCTACCCCCCCTCCTGTCCGTGTTACTCAAAAATGGGCGGCAACCAAGCAAAAATACCTGGCACTGGGTGAAACTGTGTTACTCAAGGGAAAATTGGACCCCTCAGCCCCCCCCCCATGTTATCCCGGTAACATAAGATACCGAGAAACATTCCCCGACGATGTACCATCGCCGTGGCCGTTTTGCTGCCAACAACATTTCCCCGGCCAGCAATCTTCTTGACCTTTTTGCCTGCATACAAGTATACATCTGTGACAAGCGGATGTACACTGTCAGCAAAGACGTATAATTTGATCCCCGTGCTGTGGGGTTTTCGCGGGATAAACTGGCGCATGTGGCCAGCCAGCTTACCTTTATGGGGGACGATGGACTCATCTCCCGTTGCAGCCCCCCTGAATGCCCAAAGCTTAGGCCACACTTCATTAACAGCCTGTAACAAACCTGCGGCACTTGGACGAGCAAGGCAGTGCATTTTGTAGGGAAACGTTTCACAGCACCCTACATCACTTAGGTAATATGGGACCCTAAACCCCTATGTCCCCGTGTTACTCAAAAATGGGCGGTAACCAAGCAAAAATACCTGGCACCGGGTGGCACCGGGTAAAACCGTGTTACTCAAGGGATAATTGGACCCCCCCCCCCTATGTTACCGCAGTAACATAAGATACTGTGAAACATTCCCTAGTACATGGCCCAGGTGAGTAGGGAGGCCATGCGGGGGTTGTGACACAGGGTGGAAGGATCCTAAATGTCGTTGACCTGTCGCGGACGTAGCATCCCCAACATGACTTTGAACATTAAACACTTCGAAACGAAGGGGACGGGGTGGTCCTCCACCATTAACCTCCAATTTGTTCGTCATGGTCTCCAAAATGGGCATGACAACGTCCACGATTTCTTGAATGGTGGTGTAGCACTTTGTTGGAGCACCACCCATTTGGTATCCATGGAGGTCCCCTCTGACCCGTTGCAGCGGTGTGCGCCTGTGGTTAAACTGCAGTTTGGCCGCTGGAGCTCGGCGCCGGTTGGGCTGGCGCAACGGATTTTTAGTTGCTAAAAATGGGGACATGGAATGGGTTGGCAAAAGTTACCAGGGTGGTTACCGCGACCTGACCCTGTTCCTGTATCTTCCCATCTTTGGACAAGGACGGGGGATGGGGGCAGTACGGCATGCTCGTGGCCCCGTGTCCTCTGGGATGTGCAGGGCCTGCACCACCGTGTGACGCGAAGGGTCGCGCCCAAGAGGGCGGACGTGACGCGGCGTCCCGTTGCGCCCACAGACGGGGTGTCCGTTTTTGGGCAAACCTGTGCGTACAGACGGCGCACGTGCGCACACACGGACACACGATGGACGCATAAATTGCAGCACATCACCCAGGCCAACCCGGCACATCGCGTAAATTGGCAGCAACATGTATATCCAAACAACGGCAATCCGGTACCTTTGGCGACATACTCACAGTCGGGTACGCAAGATAGAGCAACTAGATTGAAGCAGTGGGGCATCCATGTCTGTAGTACGGCACTGCTCATTCATGTATGTGGCACGAGGTGGCAACAGCAACAACCAAAAAAGGGAAATCTGAGGGTCCACCCAGGTTCTCGAGGGTTCTACAATTGGACTGATTCCACGGCCCCAAATCCCACGGCACGCTTTGGCCCACACAATCTGCACTTCATCATCCTCCCCAGAATCTGAGCAAGACGATGAATCATCCAAAGTAAGAAGCTCTGAGTCAGAATCACTGCCACTGTCATGATCAGAATCAAAATCGGATTGCGAAGAGAACTCGGTCAAAAGGGGCATGATGCTCAAGCCCGTGCCCATTCCTCATGTACTTCACATGAATGAAATCGTCTCCACGAGTAGAACGACCGATAATAGTGGCAGGCGCCTGCTCACCGGTGGACCAGATGTACGTGACAGCCAAGCCGGGAGTAACGACATTAGACATGGCTGAAAATCACATCAAAACAAACAGCATTGGGTTGCAGTACCAAGCAGAATGTTGTTATGAGCGGGAGGACTCATCGCAAACATCACACAGCCCCTCTTTCCCTCTACAATCAGCACACAATCCCGCTCTACTAAGTTTCTGACCATAAAAACTGTGGTCAGAAAAATCCATCAAAACGACGGTCAGACCAGGTCCTGGTGCTTAGACAAGGCGGTGCTTGCGCAAGGGGGAGGGGGAGGTAGTAGTGTCGGGTCATGGGTGAGGGAACCGTTGGTGTCGTAGAGAGAAATGAGCGGGGTGCTGTGGGGCTGATGGAGATTGTTGAGAGAAATTAACAGACAGGCATACGCACAGCACCTTCCAATAGAACCGAAACAAAGAAATCCGAAACGTTGAGCATTGCTTGCCTTTTCCTTCATTCTGGTACCACAAATTCGCCCTCAAAAAAAGAGCAGTCGGACAGTGTGGACGTCTTTGCACACCCATCTTTGGACAAGGGGCTGGGGGGCTAGGGGGTGAGTGTACTAGCTCGGGATTTGTCCATCCTTACACCAAAAGGGAGATGTCAACACAGGTCTCCGCATTTTCTGGGGCTCTGGGGACTGCCAGGCTTGTCCGAGGCACGCCAACCATGGCTGGCGGCTGCTACACCACCATGCACCTGCACCTCCCTTCGCCTTGAGACCTACCTTCTTTGAGATGATGGTCAGGTGTCGGAGCTGTGTGCCTGAGAAGACAGAGGTCGTTGCAAAAGATGGTCCAACAACAGTGGTCATGGTTTGTGTGCCAGTGCCCATGCGGCAGATAATGCTGCATAAAGGCACACCCAAACTGTAGGCATCTGCAAAAGATCACAAAAAGCTGCAGGTTCATTTGCTGACAACGGGCAAAATGGGCCGCGGGCAGCATTTCTGTGCCAAATGTGAAGGGCTGGAAACCATTACTGAAGCCTTGCGCCTGAGGAACGCCTCCAACAGAACGGGTCTACTAGAGCCCACAAGATATGTGGGCAAGTTCTTCAAATGGCAGAGAACTAATGCGACAGGTAATCACCAGCATTCACCACTAATGTACAGAGCAAGCGATAGCAGACAAAGTAGAATGTAGCCAAGCAGACACAGCTTGGAAGCGACAAGTCCATCTAACGACGTGGCCTCTGAGGGAGAGCGCTGCACTGGTTGGCGAAACTCTGAGAAGGAATGGGGGTAGCTTTTTTTTCTTTTTCACTCGCCGACACATTAGCGCCAGTTGGGTTGAGTCGGTGCAACTCTGTCTGGGAACCAACATCCACATCATTGTGCAAGGCATCTCTGTCGTTGGACACGAGGCGTGCAGTATAGCTCGCCCCTGCCAAACCCAATTGATGTACGACTTGGCGCTTGAGACATAAGCTCGGTCTCGAACTGACGACTGCACTCGGGAAAAGAATGCGCATCTGGGCTCACTTGGGCTATGTGAGCAAATGAGTTACACTTGATTGCTGACGGTTTGGACATGCCACGGGTGATGCAGACACCTTGAAGCCAAGAGGAAGAGAGTCCCGCATTCCAAAGGAGGGTGGCTCACGCTTCTTAGTCCACCGTTGGTCTCACACAGCGGTGCTTACGGCACTCACCAGAAGCCCAGGCCAAGACATAACAGATGCGTCAGTACCTTGCTCTGCTGAATGGTGTGGTTATGTACAGTTCACGGCAGTCACGCAGTCACGCAACACTGCTTCGAGCCGAAGGGGGGCGAGTGGGGGGGGGGGTCTGGAGTGGCCAACTAAACAGATGTCTGTGGGTCAGTGGGTATCAGGCCTTTGCTTAGTGAGACTGGGGGGGGGGGGGGTTAAATTGCCCCCCCGGGATTTTGGCCGACCTAGCCACCCACCCACATCAGAAAATTTTCCTCGGGAAAAAAATGAAATTTATCAAAGGGGCCTGAACTTGGAGGCACGGGGGGGCGACTACAACCGGTCCTGATGCGACCCACCCCCCAGCTATCTGTCAAAACTCGGGGGCGGGGGGGGGGGGGGGGCAGGGGGTAGTTCTGGGGGGGGGTTAGCTGGGGGGTGTAGGGGGGGGATTTTGGCCGTGGGGGGGTTTCCCAAGGTGGGGGGGCTTGCGCGCGACCCACTATTACCACATGCATACCTCCTGGGGGGTGTGTGTCTGGGGGGTTGGGGGTACGGAGGTATGTATGCGATGATAGCGCTTTCTCGTCATTGCCGAGAAGAAAGTCTTAAGGGTCGCCGTGTTGCCCCCCTCCCCCCTCCCCCCTTCCCCCTCCGCCCTTGTTCGCCCCCCACCCCCCGGTTAGTTTGTGAGAAAAATTCCTGAGGCTTGGTTAGAGTTGGGGGTTAAAAGAATAAATGGATGGACTTCCGCTTAGAGGTCCTTGAAAAGTTCCCCCTCTGAGGAGGAGGAGGAGGAGTCTCGGCGGGCGCGCTTCGAATGAAGCTCACGTTGGGCTTCGTCCCGCCTCTTCTTGTTGCGCTTCCCAACGCTCTTAAGAGGCCGAGATCGCTCAGCCCCAGAGGTCGTTGCCTCCGACTCACTTGGGAGCGGGCGGGCGGGAGGCTTTGACTGGGGCAAAGGCAAGGGAGGCAAGCTTGACGACGATGAAGCGACGTCGCCAGGTGCAGATGAGGCCGCTGCATCAGACTGGGCGTCATCAGCCTCTGCAGGAGAATTGCCCTTCTTTTTTTTGTTTGCCTTATGAGGCACCCAATTCAACACCGCCTTTTGCTCTGCCTCTGCAATGTGCATCAAATCAGGGTGCCGTGCAGTGTCATGCACATCAGCATAGTGCTGTGCCATGCAGTATGACCAAACTGTCTTTGTGCACAGAGGACACCGCATAGGATGATTGGTGCACGGGCTGCTTGCAGATCTTTTTGCAAGCGTGTTCCAGCGCAGCTTAGCTGGTTGACTGGGACAGTCAGAGATCATGAGGGTGACCAAGGCATGTGTCCGCTTGTTGCGCATGACGACCTGTGTTGAGCAAGTGACACGATCGCCACAAAACCCACAAGCGGTGGCCAAAGAAATGTCTTCTTGACCTTTAACATACTCCTTCCGCAGAAGGTGTTGACCCACATGTGTGCGCATGCATATGCGAGGCACTGTTGCCTCGCAAATCTTGCACTGCAAGGAGCGGGAAAGGTCAGTGGTCAACCCTTTGTCACCACGATCTGTCATAAACAAGCCTTCATACGGCTCACACTTCAAGGGCGGCACCTTTTGAGGTGCCGTTTGGGCACACCATTCAGCAAGGGCATCCAACTGACTAGTTGGTGCATACCATTTGCTGTCCTCATTTACCTGCAAACGAATAAACTGGACAGAGGTACCAGGAAACGACATTGCGCGGGAATGAAGACGGTCATGCCAAACATGCAACCCTGCGCTTGCATAACGCTCAAGGGGCATGAACTGCCCATGGACTGTCAAGTGCGCCGCACCCTCAATCTCAGATGTGGGGGTGTCCATGGCCGAGTGTCCCGACGAATCGGTGACAGCCCGAAGGTAAAAGATGCCCAAACCAAGCTTCTCCTGTTGGAAACACACACAAGCGGCAAATGTGTCACCGGCCACAGGCATGTTCTCCGCTTGGGGAGTCAGGGTCAATGTGGGCAATTTGCCTGGCCGTGGCATCTGCAAAGCACGCATGAGACGGTCCCGCGGAGCAGAACCCGCGGGTGTGTTAATGAGTTCATTCAAGACGTGCTGTTTGGAGGTCATTTTTCCCTCAAAGAAAATCATGGAGTCATTAGTGAACGTTTGCTCCAACTGATCCTCCTCATCACAGTCAAGGAGATCCTCGGGGTCGTCGAGAATCTCCTCGGCATCATCCACTGTGCCGACCTCCATGGGGACACCGAATGGGCTAAAGATGCCGACTCCTGGAAGAGCCATTGCACGCAAGTCTTTTTTTAGTTCCGCACTTGCCACATCCAACCCGGCATTCCACACTGCTGCACAATCAATAACATCCGTACAACTACCTGCTGTTGCAGGTGTAATGTTGTCACCTGTGGTAGCTCGTTTTCGGATGACCTTCCATTCCGGGTGTTTGGCATAAATGGCAGACATCTGCACTACAATTGCCAACCGGTGCCGCAGTTGAACAATATCTAGGCAACCGCTGGAACCCCGACCCATTCTGCACACAGAAAACGAGCCTTCGAGGCGGTCGTTGCCTCGGTGGCAGATGAAAAAGGGCTCACCCGGAAATTCACGTTGAAAGATCTCAACTTCGTCGACCACACCACAAAGTTCTAACTGCCAATCATAGTACAATGCGAGATCAAAGGGAGCAAATGCCACCTGAAGAGCAAACAGATGGTCACTTGCTGTGGCAGCATGCTTTAGCCTAGTGAGCAAGGTGTGAGTGTTTTCGAAGTAGTATGCATGCGCATGCTTCAGGAACGAGTGCAGTTTCTGCATGGCGGATTGCTGCTTTCGCCGGGACGGATCCAGTTGATCCATACGCCACCCGTCTTCCACACTGCCACAAGACACAATGGCCCTGAGAACAATCAAGGCATCAGGGACACTCATGAAATCGGGCCGTTGCAAGGCTGCACTCAAGGCGTCCACATACCCGAGTTTCATTGTTTTCCCCAAACCAACAAGGACATGCGGCGTCAGGTGGACGTCATCTATGGTAATACCCTTGTTCAAAAACATGCGTGTTGTGCGCTTCAACACATGCCGCATGTCACGTGACACGGTTGCACCACGTTTTGTCACAACTTTCTGACGCAAGGGTTGCCCATCATAGGCAGTAGGAGGGAGGCACATCTCACGCAATGCTGCACGCCGCCGGCTATCAGCATCGGAGGCGTGGCACAAGATTGGGCCGTACTGCGCTGCATGCGGCTCCCACATGTCAAGCAACGTTTCAACCGATTGTTGTTCGGATACTGCTTTGAAACGATTGCAAGAAGCCTGGCAGCTGACGGGAATGCATTCATACCCCGTCTCACTGTGTCGCGAGAGTGCCACAACGCGTGCATATTTTGCCAAGTGCCATTCCCCAGACTGGAGTTTTCCCCCTGAAACCCGACCCTTGAAACGGTACCCACAACCACAAATCTCCTCTGTGCATCCGCATTGACCAGAAGAGGCATTCCTGTGGCCACATTTTCCACCACAGGCAGCATAGGAAGCGGGTGGGTCCTCGTCTGCAGGTGGGTCTTCATTGCTCGGGGGTTGAGCAGGAGCTGCTGGCGGGTCTGGAGACGCTGGTGGTGCTTGTTGTTAAGAGGGGGCTGCAGAGGGGCAAACGTGTCCACAGTGGTTGTGGTAGGCTACGAGGCATGTTACACATGCCTTGTGGCAGCCCTTCTTGTTGCACACCACGCAAGTCCCTCGCTTCAGCGACTTCTCAAGATCGAGTGTCGCCATAATGTGTCGCTGCGCTATACAAAGGGAGCAAAGCGAGGACCAAACACATGGCACAGCCTCTGAAAGGGACACACCAACGACGAAACGCAACGTACTATCAATACCCTATTCAGCGTTGCGCGGACCAACATGGTGCCTACTACCGTCGCTCTGCGGCGAATGCTTTCCTGGGTGCCTACTCCCATCGCTCTGCGGCGACTGCATTTGTTGTGGTTTAGGTTTCGGCACACACAGGTTTGGGTTTGGGCACCATGCTGGCCTCCGACAGATTTTGCAAGGGGAAACGCCCCATGGAGCACTTGCCTAAAAAAACGCGGAAAAACGTCGCATGAGTCCCTAACCCACGGGGTTGTGAAACAAACAAACAAGTGGAACACCCCACATTTCACATTGTGGGTGGCAGCATCCCGCGCCAGGGGCCCCTTGTCCGCGGGCTGACGTTTGCAGTTAACATGTCTGGGTCAAACAAACAAGTGGAACACCCCACATTTCACATTGTGGGTGGTAGCATCCCGTGCCAGGGGCCCCTTGTCCGCGGGCTGACGTTTGCAGTTAACATGTCTGGGTCAAACAAACAAGTGGAACACCCCACATTTCACATTGTGGGTGGTAGCATCCCGTGCCAGGGGCCCCTTGTCCGCGGGCTGACGTTTGCAGTTAACATGTCTGGGTCAAACAAACAAGTGGAACACCCCACATTTCACATTGTGGGTGGCAGCATCCCGTGCCAGGGGCCCCTTGTCCGCGGGCTGACGTTTGCAGTTAACATGCCTGGGTGGCAGCATCCCGCGCCAGGGGCCCCTTGTCCGCGGGCTGACGTTTGCAGTTAACATGTCTGGGCAACAAACGACATTTGTATAGCGCCTCGTCTTGCGAAATCTGGCGCTCACACTAGAAAAGGGGGCGCCGTTGGCGCCAGGCGGAAAAAAGGGGGGCGCCGTTGGCGCCATGTCCCCAGCCCACTATCTCTCAAAACCCGGGGGGGGGGGGGGGGGGGCTGGGGGGGTCGCATACAAGGACCGGGCCCGGCCGCCCCCCCCGTGCTTGGAGGTCGATTTTAGGTACACTTTTTTTTGGCCTCTGACCCCCCCCCCCCGGTATAGTATCAACCAGACGCTAAGCAAAAGCCTGATGTGGGTATTCCTTAGTCGTAAACGAGTATTTGCTTGCACCGCTCGCAACCACTCGTTTTGGGCTGCAAGTGCTGCCGTGGCATGTGAAACAGTGGGAGGGGAGTCACACACAGGGGGTCACAGACGCAGAACGGGGGCTTTGCATCCCGAAAGGCCTAATCCCCCCCCGTTCAGAGGGCCCTGGGGCTGCAGTGAGTGTGATGTCCTCTGGCAAGCCTCACCAGTCTCAAGACCTGCTGACCTGGTCCTGTGGTCTAGTGGCTCGGCCCCGACCTCGTGCATCATGTCTCGGACTGTGCACCCCTGCCCGTTTGTCTCTGACACCGTGGCACATCGTGGGACCTGCAGTGGCTGCCACTGCTTGCGGGTGAGTGCAGATATTCCACTGATTGCTTTGCATAGGGCCTCAGTGTCTGCGGTCAGGACCATAAATTGACATGGTTGTGTATGCATGTGTGCATGGGCATGGGCATGTGTCGGGCTTCACTGCGCCTGGGTCGCCCAGGGTCTGCGGTGGCCTTGTAGCCCCGAGTCCAACACGGGGGGGGGCTGAGACGACCTGACAGGTCTGCCACAGTAACTTCCGGGAAAGCACTGCAGGATCCGTCAAGACTGGTGGTGGACACACACCCAACCCAACCCAACCCAACCCAACCCCTTCAGAGAGCAATTTTCAGAAGGTTGGGGTCCCAAACCCTGGCGTATGGTATCCAGTTCTCTGATCCCTTACATCCGGTACGCTGGACAAAGACAAGTACGCTGAGGGGGTGTACCCCCCCACCCCCTGCGAGAGTAACACTAAAGTTCCAAAATTTGACGGAAACAACACCTCTTGTTGCTCTGACAAGGGCGTTGTTTGTGCGCGCTGTGAGAAAACACAAGAGGTGACTATTGTGTCGTGAATGTACTACTCATCAGGCAATTCCCCAATCTCCGCCTCCAAAGGGCAAGAAGGGGTCAAAATGGGTGGCAGGACAGCAACCAATATCCCTAAAATACCATCCCCAGCCCCAAATCACCGAAAAAACTTGATCTTCACAGACCACCAGAAAACGGAACCACCAAATTCCACGGTTCCAAAAGTTGCGGAAACAACACCTGCTGTTGCTCTGACAAGGGCGTTGCTCTTGAGGGGGGGCGGGGGGGGGGGGGTAGATGAGTTCTGATTCGTTTGGGACTTCCTTGGGCCAGTGCTCAGCCTTGCTATCAAATGCCATGCCCATGTGAATGATTTTTGTCAGCTCCTCGATGGGTTTGTGGGTGAAGATGATTCGTCAGAACAGGAATTAAGGTGGTGGCCACCGGAATGATGTCTCCACTGTTCCGGGGCCCCGCAGGCCTGGGCTCACCATTTAAAGGCCTGGGCTCACCATTTAAAGGCCCGGGCTCACCATTTAAAGGCCTGTGTGGGCACCGCACTGCAAAATCACTGCATTATCCCCCTCCCTACTGCAGAACCAAATCAACCCCAACCCAACTAAACACAAAGATGCCCGTTTCAGGGTCCCCATGGGAATCAACATGGCTAAATACCCCCTGTCGTATGGGGGTCCCTATGGGGGGGGGTGGGGGGGTTACCAGGGGACAATTTCGACGGGGAGAATTTCGGAAGGGGAGAATTTCGCCACCTCCAGGAATCCTGAAGCTTGCTCATGGTGGGCTCTGGATGGTTCCTGATATTTCCTGGTGGGCTCTGGATGGTTCCTCTTATTTCCAATGCATTCCAGTCACACAACCACTGCATTTTGCAAACAAACACATCTTTGTCCCTTCCCTCCACCTGGTACACCGCTGCACATGTCTGAATTCACAGTACTCACCTGCATCTGAATTCACAGTGAAGTTGTTGGTCACACGCTGCGAAATTTCGCTGGGGGGAAAATTTCGCCACTTTTCTTGATGACAAAAATTTCCCTGCAAATTCTCCCCTCCCAAGCCCCCCCCCCCCCCGAATGGGGGAGAAATAAATATGGTTGCATCCCCCTGCGGTCCTGGGGTTCCCAGGGCAGGGCGGTGAGAAATGAATATTGCTGCTACACTCCGGACGTCTCGGGGTCCCATAGTGCAAAGGAATCAACATGGACACATGACCTTTGCTGCTAATATACAGCTGGCCGAAGCAATCCAGAAATGCCAACTGTGAACCAGCATACAAATAGGGGGATGGGCAAACAGGAGAGCATCCAACCGCATCTACACAATAATACAGCACATGCACAAACACAAAAGTCCAGGGTGGGAAGAGGAGTACACAGTGTACGCCAATTCTACAGGGTGGGGAGAATTTCGTGCCAAGTCAATTTCGCGGTGGTAAATTTCGCTGTGGGAAATTTCGCGGAGACCCCTGAGTGCGCAGTATCTACTGCTGTGCAGGAAATTTTCGGAAGCGCCTGGATTCGCGTGGGAAATTTCGCGGCCAATTTGAAACGCGAAATTGCCCACGCAAAATTAAAGTGCTGCGAAATTTTCTCCCCCCCTGTACATCGGGTTGCGCAGTGAATTTGTGAAGTGCTCCAAGCAAGGATATGGGCCCATTTTTGATAGGTTCCCTCACGTCTCCTTTAATGGGAAGGAAGAAAATGTCAGCTGGGTCCATTGGGCAGGGATGGTGTGGAAAAGGAATGAGTTGCAGGCAGGGTAAAGGAGTTCCTGGATATGGTCCAGGGCCAGGGCGATACCTCAGCAAGTGCTGTGTCGCATCAACGGTGACGAAACTCAAGCCGGCCAAAACGGTCATTTCGTCATCTCAGGCTCCTGGCTCAAGGCGGGGGTCGGGGTCAGGGGTCCAATTTTTTTTACACGTTTTCCATGCATATTTGGATTCTCCATAAAATTCTGAGCATCTTGAGGTCATCTCGGGCTCCTGGACTATGCCCCTCCCCCCACCCCACCCCACATTAATGCCGTCACTATCATGCCCATCCCTGCCCCCCAGCCGCATATTCTGGAAAACACGGTGTGACGCACACAACGTGGTGTGGGGCTGGGCGGTGGGTCGAAACGCCCAGGAGCACAACATCCGAGATGCTTTGAGATTTGCTCGCAGCACGGAGTGGCAGCGCAGCGGCCTCAGCCGCAGACCGTTCATGAGGGGGTTCAGAGGCAAGAACTCACAGTCAGAAGGCCCTGGCCAGCTCGCTGTCAGTTGGCGTAGGCGTCGGATCGTTTCCCGGAGGATTCGATATGAAGTCCAGCACTTCGTCGTCCCACGCGTCGGCAAAGCTGTCAAGCAGGCAGAAACGGTCGGGACTGCCTGACTCCAATGACATCGACAACCGCACGGCATCTGACATCGACAACCGCACGGCATCCGAGGCTGGCCCGTTTTCTCGGGCGGCTTTCGGGGAGTCCTCGGCTCTCACCGTCTGGCGCTTCGTGCCACCACCGCCCGCCACCAGCCCATAGAACTCGTTGCGGAAATGCACCAGATGCCCCGTGTACCCCATGCTCCCCGCCAGCTCGTTGGCACGCTGGCAGCCAAGGGCGCACCGCTTTGCGACGCCAGGGGAGCCGCAGTACGTCACGAGCGTGTACAGTCTGGAGAGCCGGGCCGACGCCGCAGCACCGCATGTGTTCACCAGCTGATGTGTCATGACCTCGCGGATGCAGTGTTCCAGCCTGGGTCGGCTAAAAACCACTTTGTCTTCGAGGATCGTGCCGGCCAGGGCAGCCTGCAGCTGGTCCACGCCTGCGGAGTCCGTGTCAGTGCAGTACAGCTCGAGCGACAGATGGTGACGCAGATTGCCCTTTTTGGAGTGGTACAAGTTGAGCAGCAACTGGCGCATGGTCTTCTCCAAATGGGGGAGGTAGCCCAGCATCAGGCTTGCGGACCTGGGCAGTGGGGACAAGGGGGATCACGGTTCCGTTGCACGGAGAATGGGGGAGGGCGTTCCAAACGGTTTGGCAATGTGTGGGATCACGGTGCACGGGGGGGGGGGGGATTGCGATCAGGGAGGGTCCGGTCCAATTGCGAAAAATTGCGGGAAAAAATTGCGGAAAATTGCGGTGCCGCAACCAAACCCCCCGCAGCCTCAAGGAGCAACACTTCTGCACAGGTGGCTCAGAATGTTTCTGTGTCTCCAAACAAAAAATTGCGGGAAAAATGCGGAAAATTGCAAAAACTTCCGAAAAAATACGGAAAATTGCGAAAATGCGCAAAATTGCGAAAAATTGCGAACCGCAATCCCCCCCCCCCCCTTCATGGTGTCCCTGCACGCACGGACTTTGGAGAATAGTTTGGGGGACTGCTAGTCGTGCAGCAAGCTGCCAAGACCAAGGCAAACAACCAGTGCAGGGCTTGCATGAAAAGGCAGGTCATGCTGTTCTACTTGCCTGTTGACCAGCGCCGGAATTTCGGGTGCGAGGCCAATGATCTTGAGGCAAGGTGACCAGGTGTCAAAAGGACCCAGGCCAGCCGTGAGGGCAATACCGCTGGTTTCTGCGTCTCACGAGGGGAAGCCCACAGAGGGCTGTCTCACAGAATATGTGTTTGTGTTTGTGTTTGTGTGTGTGTGTGCGCGCGCGCATATCCATGCCTGGCTGCAAGGACCAAGTGACAACACAAAATCATCAACATTAGTGACAGTAGCAAGCGTGGTGGGAAAATTACAGGGTGCTGTGCAGTTTGGGGGGGGGGGGGCAGGTCATGCTGTTCTACTTGCCTGTTGACCAGCGCCGGAATTTCGGGTGCGAGGCCAATGATCTTGAGGCAAGGTGACCAGGTGTCAAAAGGACCCAGGCCAGCCGTGAGGGCAATACCGCTGGTTTCTGCGTCTCACGAGGGGAAGCCCACAGAGGGCTGTCTCACAGAATATGTGTTTGTGTTTGTGTTTGTGTGTGTGTGTGCGCGCGCGCATATCCATGCCTGGCTGCAAGGACCAAGTGACAACACAAAATCATCAACATTAGTGACAGTAGCAAGCGTGGTGGGAAAATTACAGGGTGCTGTGCAGTTTAGGGGGGGGGGGGGGTCCACCCCCCCCCCCCCCCACTGGTGCTGAGTTTTAGAGGCGCCAAAGGCGCTGAAGAAAATTTTTGGTCAAAACCAATTGGCACCGAAGGCGCCAGAGATTTTTGATTGGCCAAAGGCCCGGAGGAAAATTTGGCCTAATCTTTTAAGGGGGTGTGGGTGGGTGGTGTGGGAGAGCCCCCCCCCCCCCCCTTAAGTGGTGCCGAGTTGTTCAAAAGAGCCCTGGTGCTGTGTTCTACTGCAGCATAATTCAAAACGCCCTCGAACAGGCCCAAAAATCTACTGCTGTGGCATGCTGTGGTGCCTTATGGCATGCCACGGCATGCTTCAACGGCTGCTGCTTGCCAAGGAGGCTGAAAGGGGGTTTCAAAACTGATTGCGGAAGCGGTCCCCTCCAGAAAAGCATCTGGGGGGCAAGGCTGGTAGTTTTGCTTGTACTGGTGGCACTGTACGCTGTCCTGACCTGTCCCGCCCTGACACAAAACACACAGCACTAGACAACAGCAAATGCAAAACTCAAGGGTTAAGTAGTTACAAAATGGTTGGTTGGCTGTTGCGGGCAGACAGTGGGTAGAACGGACCGTCCCTCCAAATCAGGGGGGTCCTTAACGGGGGGGGAAAAAAGCCTTCATACGCCAACATGAACGAACGCTCACAGGGACGCTCTCTGCTTCCTGGTCATGGGACCTTCTCTACTACAAGGGTTGGCGGTTGGCGGTTGGTGGCGGTTGGCGGTTGGCGGTTGGTGGTGGTTGGCGGTTGGTGGCGGTTGGCGGTTGGCGGTTGGTGGTGGTTGGCGGTTGGCGGCGGTTGGCGGTGGGTGGTCCCTAGGGGCGGTCCCAAGGGGTGGTCCTTAACAAAAAAATTTTCAGGCTTCTGAAGGACCCCCCTGCTCCAAACCAGGGGTTCCCCTCCCCTCCTTCATGCACATGCCGGGGGATGACCTGCAGACCCAGATCACTTTGAAATACTCCGTCCCCAGCACCGGCGCATCGCCACTCATCTCATTTTCCGGTTGGATGGTGTCGGCCCAGGTCTTATAGCGGATCAGGCGCCACAGGGACAGGGCGGTGCGCGCCGTCAGGATTGGCACGTCGGGGGCCCTGAAATCCCCGTCGCACCACCAGAAGATCAGGGTCCCCAGCATCGCTGCGGCCCCGAGGGAGTGGACCACGAGGGCGAAGGCGGTCCGGTCCTGCGTGGCCTAGCAGCCGCCGGTGTGCAGGACGAAGTAGGCCACGGCGAGGCACGTGAGGGCGATGAGCGCCGCTTCCATACCGGACGTGATGGGGACGCCGCTGAGCTCCAAGATCTCCCAGGAGAGGGTCACGGACATGACCAGCACCTTGAAAAGATAAGATCGTCATGGGGCATGCAACATACCACCGGGGGAATAATTTGAGGGGGGGGTTTTTTGGGATGGGGGGGTTTTAGGGGCGGAAATTTTTGGTACTACTCCTTAGAAACGAAGGAAAATTTTGGCATACGGGGGGGGGGATTTCGTGGGGAAATTTTCGTTTTTCAGTTTGGTGCGAAATTTTCCCCGCGGAATTTTTTTGCACAATTTGGGGAATTTCCAGCTCTTTGTGCCTCGTCAGTGGCGGCGGTAGCCAGGTATTGTTGCGAATCAAACCCGCTGGAGAACTGCCACGCAAGGAGTGCCATGAGGAAGTCCATCTTCCTTGCAAATGGCGTCTTTTTTTAATCTCTGACGAGGCCTGCCAAAGTTTCACATGATTGTCCACAAGGAACCAAAGGTTGGGTGTGTCGAAATTTCCCGTGTCCGATTGCCCTGCACCAAATTTGGAGGTGCGACGAAATTCTCCCCGCCGAAATTGTCCCCACACGAAACCCCCCCCCCCTCGTAAGGTGCCTTGCTCTTGTTTCCCAGTGGATGGTTGCTGACATTTCCTGACAGATTCTGGACTTGAAGCACATAGCATCCTTAAAATTGAGGGAAATATTTCGTAGGACGGAGGCCTTCCAAATTTGTCCACATCAATTTTGTCCCCATTCAAATTTTTCCTCCCGTGGTAACAGACACAAAAATCAGGGATGGCAATAAGAATTGCGTCAGCCAAGGGGTGGGGGGGTTGCCTGTCCATGGACATGTCCATGGGTAGATATCCATGGTTGGCTGTCACCGCGTGGACATGGATTCTGTGGATGACATGGACGGGACATGGACGGGACACCTACCCATGGACGGGACAGGGAGGGGGGGAGGGGGGGGGGGTCACCGAGGGGGACCAACCCACCCGTCTTACTGCCATCATTGACAAAAATGCTGTGACAGGAATTTCACAAAGAATGCAGCCAATGTGTCAGAGCGGCAGCAGCTTCACAGACCAAAACAAGCTCAACAGAAGCCTAGGACCAGCAAACTCAGGAGCAAACAGGGCAACACAGGACAGGATGACAAGTCCAGGCATTGGCATCAAGTCAATACAGCTGAGGCACGCACAGCACAAAGCATGTTTGAACCAGGCGGTCATATACAATGAACATATGTCGGCGAAATGCAGACATCAGATACTCAAACAAGACATTCCAAAGATATAAAAAACCCAAGGCAAAGAATTTTTGCATTGCGAAGGCACCCAACCATGGAAAAAAATACATTTTTTGTGCGATTTTTCTCTGCAAAATTCATTTTTTCGGAGCTGTTTCTGACAGAGCCAAAGGCAAAAAAAAAGGCAAAAATAAAAACAACAGATTTTTCATATTTTTGCGTTTTTTTGCGTTTGGCCTTCTGTTTTGGGGGTTAAGGAACAAGAGCATCAATGCGTGGCCAGCAGCACAGACAAATCGTCCAAGTATAACAGCCCACACCTCGAAGCCACCCATGAACACGGTGGCAAAAGTGATCATGTGCCGCATGGCTCGCCTCTTGCTCAGCGCCCGCACGCTCTGCAGATACGCACTCCCGTGCGCCAAGGACCACAGCCGGTACCGCAGCTGGATGTTCTGGATGGCGCGCAGGGCAGCGTCGCAGTCCTGTAGGGTGTGGTCGTGGAGGCCGGACCGACGGGTGGTGAGCCTGCGCGACGTGTCGTCCTCGCCGTCGCCTTTGCAACGGGAGGTGAAGGGCGTGCGCCGCTGGGCCCGCTCCCCGCGCAGCTTCTGCTGGTACTTGCGGTTCATTTCCGTGATTCGCCGGGCGCTGCGGGTGTCGGAGAAGGCCCCCAGGCCCACGGAGCCGAGGTGGTGTGCCCGCGCGGAGAGCAGTGACAGCATCGGGACGATGCCTGTGCCGGTGCCGATGGCCACGATGCTGTCGTACGCCCGCAGGTCGGCCACGGCGCTCCCGAAGGGGCCGATGATGTTGACCGGGAGGCCGCTGACTCCGACGTCCCGCAGCTTCCCGGTCCATCCATCGTCGTCGATGACCTTGCAAAGGCATGGCAGTGGGAGACTGAAACGTGAGTGAATCAACCCCCCGCCCGCCCGCTACGGGGTACGAATGTTGAATGCTACCCTGCACGTTGCAGGACACCAGGTCGCAAAGCGCAGGGCCGCAGAGCAACAAAAGTCAGAATAAAAAGCTCTTCAGTGACATTGCCACAGGCGCCTTTCGCTGTGACAGACGAAGTACCCCATAGAGACAGTCCTTGAGGGCTCATTGGGGATGTTTGTGCACAGCGTGCATTTTACAGGGAGAAATTGAGGAATTTTAGGGCAACTACCAATATTCTTGCCTATACGGACCATACTACACCCCCCACAATGTTAGACAACCCCACCCCTCAAGCCACCCAAAGCCCCGAATTGCAACCTTGACACCACCTCACAACATAGTGAAAAGCACATGCGCATGGCACGTGTGGGGACAGGGCTTCGGTGCTCTCGGAAGAACTGTGTGAGGCAATGCTTTCAAGACTTTCCCGTAGATTGCTCACGCACACAAACATCAAGACTGCTGCCGAATTCAGTGACCTCTTTGCTCGGCTTGGAGGGAGCTCCAGCATGTGGAAGGCATGATCGCGGCCACCCAGCCCATGTGTGCCGTGTGGGAGGATGTAGTACAAACTTTGTGCACAGCGCGCAATATGCCCCCTTTCAGCTGACACAAGTGAAACTACACTACAGTGTGCCAGACACATCCGATACAACTCTCATCCCTCCACCTGCACCCCCTCCCCCCCTCAATTGCGCAAGCACGGCGGGAGTCACACAAGAAGGCCATTGGATGGGGGTCCCATGCTTTGACAAGGCTCTGATTGCGTGTGACCCCAAATAGGGAAAACGTTTGTGTGACTGCCATAGTGCAGGGGATGGCGACATTAGGCGTGGCTAAAAATCACATCAAAACAAGTGGAAGTGCGTTGCAGACTGAAGCACAACGTCCTATCAGCACAAGCAACTCCTCACCCGCATTGAACAAGTCCCCCTGTCCCATTGAATCTTAAATTCTTGATCACAACAATTGCAGTGAGAAAGACAATGGTCAGGCAGCTGAGACAAAGCTGCGCTAGCCCCAAAGGAGGGTGGGGGGTATGGGTGCCAGTAGGATCTTGGAACGATTCCCATTACACCGTTGTACCCCCGTTCGGAGACGTGTAGTGTGCTGGTCACAGAGAACAAGCACACGTCAGCACAAGAAAATCCTCATCAGTGGTACCATGGGCGCCTTTCGGCTCTGCAGTGACGAACGACCGAATCAGTTGAGCACCTACAGAGAACATAGTGTCAAGTCGACACCATGGCTCACCTCGTTGGCACAGCAGGTACTATGACTAAGACTCCTCAACCCTGCAAAGTTCACAGCGGTAATATAATAATAATAATAATAATAATAATAATAACAATAACAACAACAACAACAACAACAACAACAACAACAACAACAACAACAACAATAATATATATATACCCCCCCCCCCTTGTCCTAACACGGGCCAGGTTCTGGTTCAGGGGGCAAACATGCGGAAACACGGCATCGCCGTGTTGGACAAGCCCGTGTTACCGTGCGGCACGTACCACGGAACACATGTTGCAGGCATGAGCCAACCCTACCCCTTCATGACTCCAAAAGGTTGTCCAACAGGCCACAGCATACACCCCAGAACACAACAGCCCACCCACTGAGCGCCGTTGAGGCGGAGAGTGGAACGGGCAGAGTCTCGAGCCTCAGTACCTGCTGCTGTTGGAAGATTCTGTTGGAAGGAACATGTAAAAATGCAGTTCTGAGTACCAGTCAAGGGGCTGACAGAATGCGAATATGGAAGAAAAAGTTGCTTCCGGTGCCTTCAGTACCACTATATTTAAAAAAAAAAGAGGAAATCTGAAAAGGAACCCCTGCCCACTAAACAAGAAGAAGAATTTGGCAAATTAATTTCGTCCCGACAATTTAGTTATTTTTTTTTTGGACTGACTCAACTTGTTCAAACTTTGTCCCACCAACACAGTAAAAGTGTGCACGTCAAAATTTGCACAGCAAAATGTTCTTCACTTAATGATTGTCTTCTCGCCCCTCTCCAGTCTCTGGAATCGCTTGCAATGGTCTGGTGTCCAGTAGAAGGTGCCACGCTTTGCACCCAGCAGAACAACGGCCCCTCCACCCCCCGAAACCCCGTTCCATGTCAGCCACACCTCAATGTAGAAGGTCAGCACCGTGTCTTTGGGGTCGGACCCGATGCTGAACGGGTGCCAACGCCGATCAATCTGCGGGACCTGCAGCATCGCGTACTGCCCCGGGACAAAGTGGAAGTCCCAGGGCCGGGCCACGCTCACCGTCAAGCTTCTCCGATCGGCGCAGACCAGGAACTCGTGCACTTTGCACTGATTGCGGGTCAGAAAGGCCCAAGCCTTGTCGGCGAGATAGAGCGTCAGAGACCAGGCAAACCACGGCCAGTCTTGGGACCGCACGGTGGTCTGGCTCCGGAACTCATGGTCGAGGGTGTGCAGGATCGCAAGGACGAACAGGACGAGCACTGAGTAGTGGAGCCCGATGAACACCTGGAAGCACAAATATATGCGCTTGCATGTTTTGCAAAGACATGAGCAGGCACTAAACACATAAATTTCATGCAATAGCAACCAACTGTAGTTCAAATTCCCTGTGTAAACAATATGATAGCACTGGACACAAACTCAGACTCCCAGCAAAACAACCCTTTCAGCAGACCGTGAAAGTGTGTGTGTTTTTTGCTTTCAGTGAACATAGGTTGAAAGGTGATTTCTGGGGAGGTTTAGCTTGGCTGGGCACCCTCCGCTCCCGTCCGGGCGCCCCTGGGCCTCCCTCCCTCGTCCCTCCTGCAGGCATTTTCGGTGTGAAGCATAGTTTGTTTTCAGTCATTATCTGAGTTTTTGGACTGAGTAAGAATCTGAGCAGCCCTGTGCATGGGAACACAGTAGTTACTGCGGTCACCTTGGCCATCGGGGGAAAAGGGTCCAAAATAGCCTACTTTTTGCACAGCGCATGGTGCGCCCCCATACAGGCACGGGCACCATCATACAGGCACGCGTATAGCAGAGCATAAGCAGGGATACATCAGTGAGCATCCAGATGCACATACAGGCATGTACAATTGTACATGCACAGGTACAAGGGTATGCACAGGGACAGGCACATGCTTGTACAGGGGGGGGGGGGGTGATTTTTGGGTGAGGAAAATTTCGGCACCCCCAAATGTTGGTGCCTTGTGTACAGTTGCGGGAACCACAGTCCTTGGGATACACAGCGGATGCACAAAAAAATCTTTTGGGATACGCACTGGGAACGCAAAATCATTCTTTGGGATACACAGGATACACATTTTTTTTTTCGGGATACGCACTGGCAGAAAGACTGATCCTGGCATGCAACACACGGGCACCAGTACCTCCCTACAGAAGAAAAATGTTAGCTGCCGACCCAGGGAGCCAGAAATGGCCCGGATTGCGCTAAAAATTTCGGGGGGGAAACTTTGGCACCAATTTGAAAAACGGATACGGAGAACCACTAGCAAGGGCAGAAATACAAGGACACACCAGCACAGGCACGGGCACAGGGACGGGGGGGCACAATCATCATTCAAGCTGCTTTAGTTCTTGTGTTCGTAGGGATATGCTATGCACAATCGGAATGAAATACAAACGTATCCATCCGTCACCAGAGGTCATCCATATCTACAATCAAACTCAATGGTCCGGGTACTTGAAGGGACACAGGGACAGGGGGGGGGGGGCGTTGCAGCAAAGGCACAGAAAAGGCACAGGGACTTAGTCCAGTGAATACGCACCTCAAATGAGAGGCGGGCCCGGAAAAAGGACGAGGCGAGCACCACGGCGCACAGCCCAAAGATGCAGAGCCCCGTGGCCATGATCTCCGTCGTCATCTTCTCACAGCCGTTCACCGTCTCCGCCCCTTTCCTGTAATCGGCACACAGGGTCCCAAAGTACCCGAGGAACACGGCCGTGGCCACAACAACGCCCCCCGCCATCGTGTACCCCATGTGGATGTGGAACTGGGTGATCAGCTCGTAGGGGAGGAGCCGGGGGCAGCACACAGCCAACTGCGCGAGGAAGCTCTTGCTCATGGTCACGGGGATGAGGCACATCTGGAACAGGATGGCGTGCTTGAGCCCAAACAGGAACGGCGGGATCAGCCTCTTGAGCCAGTAGTTCGGCGCTCCCAGCGGCACATCGGCTTCCTGGCAGACGAAGCAGAAAATGCAGGAGCCATAACACGACAGCCCTCAGTTACCCGCATTCCTGTGTGTAGTAGCCATCTCAGCCTCGCTTTTCATGTGCTGGCTCATGTATTCCAATCGCAATCAACTGCTGCCAAACAACAGTCATGTATCCTAGGCAGACACGCCTCAGGATCCAAGGGCACTTCGCTTTGCCTCCGCTATTTTTTTTTTGGTTCAGACCAAGATGAGCTGGCGTACCCTGTTCATCATATGGTACACGAGAAAACGTCTCGGATTCAAGGTTCAGGGCTGTCCGGTGCTACGATGATCCCACAAATACTGTGGTAACGGATCTGACACGTAGTGAGGATTACCTGAGTCTGAAACCAGCATATGCAGTGGGAGACTGCCACGCCCGTAGGCTTCCCAGTGTGCATGAGGCACAATGACTGTAGGCTGCAAAAAAAAACAGCGGTGTGAAGACTGGAGGCTGAGGTGCTCACCAAGGGCACTTCGCTTTGCCTCAGCTATCCGAGCAATGACCTCTGTCTCGGTGAAAGCAGCATCCAAAGCGAACCAAAAAATTTTTAACTCGTGACCGAAGTTCCACCGAGTGTCCGTTGTGCGTTCACAAAGTAGGTCAAGGGTCAGCGGCAGGCCCGGGTTTGGGTTAAGGCCCGGGTGCCCTATCCTCTTCCCTATCCGGGTATGGTGGGGTGGCAGGAGGAACCAAAACACGAACCAAACCGCACAACCATCGGGTATGCGCTCATGCGCTCCAGCAAGATGGCCACATCGGGGTGGCGAGTAGTGTTGTAAGATGGGGCGTCTTAGATTTGGAGGCGTCATACATCCGTCTTAGATTATCTAAGACACCCCGTCCTAGATTATCTAAGACGGGGCGTCTTAGGAAATCTAAGAAGGCCCGTCTTAGAAAATCTAAGACGGGGCGTCTTACATTATCTAAGACGGGGTGTCTTACATTATCTAAGACGGGGCGTCTTACATCCGTCTTACATGCGTCTTACATGTGTCTTAGATTTTCTAAGACGCCCTGTCTTACAACAGTTATGGGGTGGCTGTTGGGTTGGACGGGGAACCCTATTGGTTGTCCATTTCCTGTTTTATTGGAGAGGCAACGGTAATTCAGCAACGAGAACGACCTGGCGGGAGAACTTCATGTAGAAGAAATGGGTCCAGATGACCAGCGTGACCACCGAGTGGACGGCGCAGAACACAATGAGGCGGCCGTGCAGGGTTGCCTTCGCAGCCACGAGCTGCATCTTCGACGCGTTGGTGACCTCGAGTTGGGCTTCTGTCGCGCTGACCAGCTTGCGTTGGAGAGCGACATTGGATACGACTACCCGAAGGCTGCTATTGTCCTCCGGAGGAAGGGAATGCATGTGCGCAGCGGGCATGGCCTTTGAGGGAGTGGCTCTCTACCGATGAAAGGATTCCGTGTGGCGAAGCTATTGCCGGAGCAGCTTGAGGGCATGTGTAGACCAACCACAAAGAAAATGCGACTGTACAAAGAGTGACACAGCCAGAGAAACAAAGATAGTGCAAGGGAATGATCAGAATCCGCAACTATTCTTTCATGGACCTGCTTCTCATCTGATGAATGGTACTCGCCAAGCAATGCGTGACAGCAGTCTCAGGATGCCAGATGCAGAGCGAGAGCGAGAGGAAGACGGGGAGACGCATGAAGAGATGGGACGCATTCAAGGTCCCGCAAAAATCTGGCAGACATTGTGTCCCTTAGGGGTTAAACCTGAGTCCGAATTCAGGGATTGCTCTTGTGCTTGCGGGCATCAAGTGGAACAGGGCAGGAACACAGGCACTGAGGCGGGCAACAGGGTGAGGAGGTGAGGCAGGGTTTCCCGCTGATTCGTACTTGCGAAAAATTTTTCATTCGTAAACATTCATATTCGTATTCGTCCCACCGACTGCACCTAAAATGCCTATTTGGCCCCGATTGCGAGGGGGGGGGGGGTGCCGAAATCCCTCATTCCTGCTATTCGTAAATATTCGTAAATATTCGGAATTACTGGTTCTCCTCTGATTCATAAATATTCATAAATATTCGTAAATACTTGTGTGTGAATGTGCGGTAAACCCTGGGTGAGGGAGGCATGTAGTACACAGGGCTGCAGCAGGAGCAGTATCCCACGCCAGCCCCATATTTTCACCCAAACTGTGTAGCCTGTTGGACTAAAAGTTGAGCCTTCATCTCAACATTGGTTTGTAGGGCGGGTACGTCTACTACATGCCTTGCCACGTCCTCAAGGCGTTCGCCCGTATCTCCTACGCGGGACTCAACTAAAGTGGTCCGCATGCCCAACTTATCTACAGAGTCCTTTGCGTCATCTAAATCTAAGATGACTTTTGCAAGGGACTCATGATCAGTGGCTACACTACCCTCTAAAACACTCATGCACTCATGCTCGCTGCCCATACTTTTAGTCATTTCTTCAATTCGCTTTGTATGGGTTTCCTAGATGGCCTTACTGGAGCACCTATACTGTTGGTGGGTTTCTGCACCTTTTACCCATTCCTCAGTTTCGTCGACCCGGGCAACCAACTTTTGGAATTCTAAGTTGGTCTCGGTTGCCCAGGCCTCCGATTCCGAGACACGCGCAAGCAATGAGGAGAGGGAGGCATTGACCTTTTGATGGTTGGTGCGTAGCGCTTGTGTTTGTTTGTGGATGGTTCCCACTTTGGCCTTTAATTGAGGGGGTAACCTCCAACAGGGGAGGCTGGGGAGTAGAGCTAGCACCAACCGAGGGGGGAGCACCCATGAGACCAGAAGAAAAACAATCGCCCTTGAGCTGCACAGCAGCTATTTCACCTCGCATTTGAGAAATAGAGGCATTCGGCTGAGCAATTTGGTGTTGTATTTTTTGATTTTGACCATGCTGAGCTTCAATTTGGTGTTGTATTTTTTGTTCCATGTTTGTTCGTTGTGCTTGTATGGTCTCTTGGGTTTGTCGTTTAATTTGTTGCATCCGCTCCTCCATATCTCGCATTTGAGCCTGGACATGGGAAGGTGGAAGCAACGACGAATGGGAGGAGGAGAGGTGGGCAACCTTGGTGTTGACGTCTTGGGTCCCAAATTTGAATGACTCGGAGATTTGCTTTTGGTTTGTTTGGATTTCAAGCTTCAACTGCTTTTGCATTTCCTCTATTTCGGAATTTTTCGCTGTGACCAACTTTTGAACCTCGAGGGTGTTTGTTTTACACTTGTCAATTTGCTCTACCAAAGCTTGAAATCTCAACTCCAAGGGAGAAGAGGGCGTGAAGAGAGGGGAAGACGGCATGAACAAATTGTTACTTAATTCTTGCAATTTATCATTAACCAAGTTCTTGACCCATTGTTTGAACTTCTCCTCACTCCCCTTCATAATCGCACTTCCTCCTCGACCCCAAGAAGACGATTTGATACTTTCTCCATATCCTTGATTCCATCTTCGAGGTCAAGGAGTCGTTGTGATTCTTGTTGATGTTGCACGACACGTTTTGTAATCTTCTTGATTGCGGTGTCCATCTTAGCCACCCCGGTGGCCAAGTAAGTTGAAGTAATGTCCATGTTCATCTCGGTGTGCAACCGCTTGTGACGTGCGGTCGCGGCGTCTTCCAAAACCCTGAGTTTCGGGGCCTTGGCAGATCCACCAGAGAGGCGGACCCGAAAAGTGGGACTTTGCTGTCCATCGGGTTCGAATGCGATGTCCCCGAGGGCTTTTGGCGTTTGGCTTGAAGAGGTCGATGATGCGGCATCACCCGCAAGGAGGGATTCAGCCTTTTTGACATGGCCCCGCCGAATATACCCCAGGCTCTCCCGCTTAGAGCCGGTCAAGAGTTCGATTGATGGCGGGTTGTCTAGGAGAGGTTCTTCTTGTCCTAAAGTGCCCACTGTGGTCTCGGAAAGCATGCTCTCATCGTGAGACGCCATTCCTGCTCACGGCTCTTCGGGTGCCGTCAAAACGAGTTTTACAACCCTACTACGAGCCCTCCTTCAAATGCGCGAGCAAGCACCGAGAAGACAAAGATACGAACTTGATGAAGGGCACGCAGAACGAGTGTAAACTGGTTTAAAGCTAAAAGTACCCTAAAATACAAAGTAAAGACATCCTTTCAACAATGGGGGAATCCTTGCACTGCGCGCGCACTGCGCGCGCACGTCGCACACACTGCGCGCTACTTTTAGAGTAGGTCCTCCCAAAAGAACCCCAAGGCACACCCCTTCGACAATGCCCCCAAATTTAGGTCACCCAAACTGCCCTAGCTAAAGACAAATGCAAGCTACCTTCCCCTCACATAAGACATCATGCAAAATGCGGAAACACACACACATATCTTCTTTTCTGTTCAATTGTCAACTAAATACAAAATCAGAATGCTTTGAAGTGGCGGCATTTGAAAGCTCACTCACCCTACCAGCTAGTGCCAAGGCCTCATATGTGTCCACCTCATCCTCCACTGGACCGTGGGGCAAAGTGGCTTGTAGGAGGGAATCCACGTCAAACTCCGGTTTCCAGTTGTGGTACAACCACGCATCCTTATCAACCGTGATGCGGCCTCGCATAGGGCATTCGACTGTGGTCAAGCAAAAACCAGGGAGTCTGTCACCCCAACTCAAGGGCCCACACCAAAGTGTGGGAGTCCATGGTGGGGATGAGCAAAAAAGTGTGAAACGGGGCGGAAATGGGTGAAAGTGGGTGAAAATCCAAAAATGCCATATCCCCAATGTGGAAGAAGCATCAAAACCTACATTAAGGGCAACAATGATGCCCCCTAGTATCACAAAGTATGGGTCTTCAATACGGCTAGACGCCCAAATAGTTGCACTGCGCGCGCACTGCGCTGAAGGCGCCCCCAATGTTTGCACAAAGTTATATATCCATATGAAGTTGTCCCATGGTTACCCAAATTCCACCTGTTAACCTTCGATTTGACCTCTTAACCTTTGTCATGGGAAAGAGAAAGAGAGAAGGAGGGAAGGAGCAATTTGGTTCTTTGGTTCAACCCGTTGTGCAAACATGTTAACACGACAAACTAGCTTAGGGATCGGCGTTCACAGAATTTCATGCACAAAATTCAGATTGTTAATATCATTCTCGACATTCTTGTTGGTGCTCTATATTTTGCTTCTTCTTAGAAATTCAGATTGGAAATCACGTAAATTTAAAGTGATCGAAGATCGCACATGTGACTATCCTATGTGCACGCGTGTCATCCCTAATTTACTTGCACAAGCCCAGGTTGAATCCTGACCTGTCCCGCTGGTAATGGCCCTTGTTGGGTCCTTGGACCACCTGGACTATATTGGTTTGGGTTGAGGGATCCTGAGTTGGTATGGGTGATATACCACTTTATAAGCTAGGGAATGACACCCCCCCATTAGGGCAGGGTATGACAGCCGGTGGGGCTGGTCTATGCATTCTCCTTCTCCTTGCTTTGTCTTCTATATCCTCAAATATCCTGATGGTTCTTGTCTTTACCCTTACCTTACCGGAACCAGGGCGTGGTTTGGCATTCACATGAATGTGTTTACCCGCTTGTTGACCATGCTTTCTATTGTTGTACATATGCTCTCTTGTACATAGGTCAGAACGGGATTGTTTGTAAATTACTTGTGGTGATTTACAATGAGTTTGTTTTAAGCTCTTTGTGTCAGTGCTTGCTGCGGTCGGTGAGGATATTCCCCACTTTCTAACGTTGGACCACCCCTCCCCATGGTCGACACTCCCATGGAACCGCCCACACACTTGTGTAGGGTTTTGGTATTACACAAGATAAGCATACTCTGCCGCCTACAATTACACACCTCGGCACAGGGTTACAGCAAACATCCACAACAACTCAGATTTTGTACTTACTTTTTGTATGCTACAGTGTTGGGCAGCATAGCGCGCCCTACAGCGCCCATTGTTGTATGATTTTTATCAAACACTTCTACTCGGACATGGCTTGTTTATTAGTTGAGATCCGTTTTATCAAACAATTATTATTAATTCTCAATGTTTGAGTGCCCTTAGGCATGACTCAGACTATCTAATGAACTATCGTTCAATATCATCTATCGATCCGTTGTTCTGTGCCGCAGTTAGGGATCATTGCACTGCAATTTGTGGTCTTGTGTGAGTTCCATCAAGCGTAGTGAAAACTAATAAGAACAATCCAAGCCTATTTAAGGTACTCGGCCACCTGGGCGAGAGCCCGGTGCCCTGCCCTGCACAGAACGAACTGGAAATACAATTTGAATGGGTGTGCTCTGACTGTATTGCCCAACTCAGATTGGAATGCAAACTGCTGTACCAAAGAACACAACAGGCGGCACAAAATGAGGCACAAATTTGCAGATACGCTGTCTCGGGAACAGCCCCCCGGGCCTGGACCATGATTGGGAAGAAAATAGCTGGACTTTGTCAGGCAGGGCCTCAGACCTACATCAACTGCTGTCAGTCATCCTTCAACGAACGTCGAATCCGCCGTTGAAGAATCAGTGTTATACCCCAAACCCTGTGGGTGTCCTCAGTTCAGGCCAAGGACAGACCATTGTTATTTTTTAAAGACAGCCCTGACGCACACGGCCCTCCACAAACGCGGCCCGAAGATTAGCTTAGTGGCATCATTCCCCAATCCACTGTCTGCCCCATGCCCACAGGAAAACTCATCGCGATTTGCAGGCTCCTGTGACACGGGGATGAGAGGGAGTAGACTTGGGTGTCGGCACATAGCCGAGTACTCGAATCCTCCATTACGCCGCCGTCAAATACTTTCAGCATAGCACTTTCAGAAATCCTGTCTCGTGTTCCTCGTCATCCCCCGTCACTACTGCCACATGACAACACCACGCCAAACGCTTCAGCCTCAGTGACAACATTCGCCATCAAGATATTGCTACCCTCTTGCAAGTTCTGTTAGCGGTCCACTGATGGTCCCCTAGACAAAGACGTACCTGGCCTGTGCGAGAGGCCACTAGTTGTAGTCAAAAGCATCCCGCCAGTCGTGCTTGTGTGGAAGGCCTGCAAAATTCATTTGCTGCTAGAGAATCCCCCAAGGCCGAGCAGGACGGCATGCACCGGAAGGGGAAGGACACTGCAAACAATTGGTGTCTGATGGGGCCCCCTTGCTCTAAGCCTGTGTCATCATCAAACGTCCCTCTTGGCCTCTGGACTGTGGGTATGAACTGTGTCCTCTTCATCGCTGCACTGTGGCATGGTCGAGGGACAGAAGTAGCAGAGCTCCGTGCGATTACCAGCCGTTTTTGGACTTATTTTGGAACAGGAGCCCTGTGCACAGTTTCATCTACTCAGAGCATAGGGGTCTGCCTTCGCTGGGGCACCGATGCAGAGAGTTCATCGCAGAGGATCACAAGTACAATCTGAATGTTGTAAAGTAGGGTACTAAGCCACCTTGGCCAGAGCCCTTGTGCACAGTCTCATCTGCTCACAGAACAGGGGTCTTCCTTCGCTGGGGGACCTATGCGGAGGGGTCATTTGAACAGATCATACATAATGCCTGAATTTTGTGAAGTAGGGCCCTGAGCCACCTTGGCCAGAGCCCAAGGGCTCAATTTCAAAAGTTATTTGCATTGGGGTAAGGTGCTCGCAGTGGAGGGCTCCGGGTGCACAATCAAGTGGCACATGGATAAGAAACCCAATTCCCATTCTATTGCAGATGTGTTTCTTACTGCTTTTCAAAGCATTCCAAATTCAGATAGTGCATCAGAGGCCCCTTTGTATCCGGAGTCTGACCACAAAGCTGGTGACTCAGGAGAACACCCGGACGCAAAGTGATCCAGCCAAGTTTTTTCTGCTGATTTCTTCTACAATACAACATGCCACCCACGTGCCTGTGTGACAGCCATAGGGTTCAACTCCTGAGAGCCCTGCATCCCAACACATCTGTTCCTCCATCAAATGCTCATTTTCTGCGGCTTTCGCAGTCTGCCCAGTTAGTCCCAAGTTCCAGATTCCTTGCCTAGACCTTGTTCAGAGGCATTATTCGGTGCACAAAGACGAGTGGTTTTGCCTCTGGGACGTGGTTTTCAAGCACTACAAAGTGGGTGCACAACTTTGCCCATAGATTCATGCTCAAGTGTTGCTCTTTCCAAATGTCTTCCGATGGTGGGTCAACATAGCCCGACCAGGGTGCACACAGGGAGGGATGCTGGTTCTGCATTTATTTGGGTCATGTCCAAAAATCCATGGCACTCCAGCCCTTGTCCACAACAAAGGCATCTTGTGCAATAGTTGCACAGTGGCTGTTTCCTACGCCATCAAGTAGGTTGCAGTATCCATCATCCTCACCTAATGTAAAGTGTACTGCAAGAGCACGTTTGGAAACTACTCAGCCATGTGCACCTTGGCATCAGGCAATCTTGTTGGCAGCAGTGTCATGCTGTCCCTAGATGCAACGAACAGTGTGAGTCACTGGTTTCTATTGCATGTTGCCTATAGGGGCAGGGCAGGGACGTGGGGGTAGCGTTATCCGTTATTTTATTTTTTTTAGATCCCGAAGTCTGTTCCTGAAATGTTGTTTTATGTTGTAGCCGATTTGCAGCGGAATTTTTAGAGAGCCATCTAAAATTCTAGTCGCTTTCGACATTTTTTTTAGATGTTTTGCATTAAATTTGTTTTGAGGTTCCATTATTTTTTAGTGCATCTTAAAAAAATGTTTTCGCATCTAAAAGTTTTTTTCCCAGACACAAAGGGGTCCCCAACAGAAGGATGGGCATGGCTACAATGGCAGCATGGACCTCTGCATCACCACCTAGCAATGGCACAAAATCAGCCCAACATTGCAAAACGGATCAGTTGTCTTTGCCGCCAGGCTCTACCTTTCCCTTTGCAAACTAAAAATCAACCTAGAAAAAGAAAACTGTGGCAAAATGAGCAAAAAAAAGCGTAAAATAGGTGTAATTGGGAGAAAACTCAAATATGCTGTATTCCTAATGCGGCAATGCAAAGTGTCCCTATGTCTATGTTTAGGGGGCCTTTTGGCAGTGCAAAATGTCCCCGTGCCCACATATAGGGAAGAAACTGTCAAACAACAATGATGCCCCAGTATGACAAAATATAGGTTTCTAGTTCGGCCAAACAGCCAAATGCATTGTGCGTGCAGTGCGCTAAGGGTGCCCCCTACGATGTAGCTCTATGAGTTACCACACTTCTATACACTATAAAGATTATCATGCATTTGGTCAATAATTGGGCATTTTCATGTGTTTTGTGTGCTTGTCTTTTGTTGTAGGGATGCCGGGGGGGGGGGCTAATTAGCGTCAGTCAAAAGGGGTGCTTTACAGGGGGCAATTGTACTTCTTCTGAGGGTAAATGTCATGCAAGGGGGACTAATTGTCGGGCAGTGCGGGGGCTTAATGTGCACCAAAATTGGGGGCTAATTGTCACCCACCATGGGGGGTAAATTGCTCAGAGTTGGGGGGTACAAGCGCCCATTTTGTGGGGTAATTGGCAACAAACTGGCGGGGTAGTTTTGAATTTACCCAGGGTCCCAACGGTCAGCCGTTGGCATCACTATTTTCAGGCAAGTAGTAAGCGGGAGAAAGCGAAAAATGACAATGACTCAATTTTCCCATGAAGGGTTTCAAACCCAATCTGCCCACTGAACCCACTGGAAGCGGCAGATGGTCGTCCTGGGCAGTCCCATGAGCAATTAACAAATGTGTAATGGTACAAATATCCAGAAGCCTTGCCGGGTTTCGACAGCCTGTTGGCCCAGCCCTGTCAACTGGAGTAGGGGACTAGGACTGCCTTGATTGCAAACAAACAGCACCCATATACCCACTCGGATGTTCCTTTGGTCATTTCTCTTTTGCACATGGTTTTCCTCGTGACATTTCAGGAACCGTCTCCACAGTTTCTGGATGATGACCATCAGCTTGAGGGGCAAGAGTACAACTGAAGCTCGTCATACCCAAAACACAGTAATTTTAAGGCAACAGCGCAAACACTGAGCCCAAAAGGCAGATCAGAATGCGAGGGCAAGCCTTAGGGCCACCCCTCAGCACAGCCTGCCTTTTATCATTGAATATTAGTGCACCCCTCGGCACAAATAGGGTTCCCAGCGCCTCTCTACCTGAAACAACCCCTCAAGCCAAGCCTTCTTCCAGACTTGATTGGACACTGGGGACGCTAAGACACCCCTGGCATGGCCCCGCGTGAATGCGTGAATACCAAAAGTCCGCAAAGATTGCGGTGCTTCACGGCTTGGCAGGTCACATGCCCCATTAAATCAAGATGCAATGGCTTCTGCCGAGGTTGCAGACGCTCCAGGCTTCACAAGAGGTGGGGCATGTACGTATGGGGGCGTTTTCGCACAGCGCGCGCACAGCGCGGGCACAGCGCGCGCACAGTGCGCGCACAGCGCCAATTATTACGGTGATTATCCGGGTAACAGCCCCGAAAACCACCCACCTGCAGAATCATGCACAACCAATTCAAATCTCAAAAATTCAAACATCTGATGCTTGCCATGGGTCCCAGGGACCTGAATTCTGCCCCCTATAGCCCCGTCCACTGCAGCAGCCATTCAATGACATCCTTCCAATCTTCTGAACTTACCGAACTCCCGGTGGTGGAGAACGGCCAACTTTTCGCACAGCGCGTGCACAGCGCGCGCACAGCGCACGGTACGCCCCCTATGTTATGCAGAGGCATGTGGACACAAAGGCCAGGGGTACTCTTACACTATTATTGCACATTCCACGTTGTGGACATATCGGTATGATCCTGTACAACACTCCATTTTTACAATCAAACCAATAGCACTCTGCAAGATTTAATGACCCCCTCCCCCAAAGAAGAAACAACCAAGAGGAACATGGTGGTTCAACAAGCGAGAAGAAACTGTGCAGCTGCATCATGATGTTGCCTGACACTCCATGATTGGATGCTGAACTCTCTACAGCCTTTCATGTTGACTCCACAAATCAAGCCTGCCTCCCCCCCCAAAAAAAAGCACGTAGTCGTGGTCATGGGGAGCGGCGGATCTACCACTGCCGCAAGCAAGCCAAGAAAAGAAGCGAAACGGCCGAGATGACACCTTTTATGGCCGGTGTACAACGCACAACGCACAACAATTCACTGGACACACCCGGAAAACGCATCAAACATGAAACAGACAGCAACAGCAGGGCGTAGCACGCAATAAAAAAGCAACAAAAAGGCATTAACACTTCAGCAACAATTGCCGAAAAGCGCATGACACCAAAACCGAAACAAAGATGCACCAAAGCATCAAGACGCCGACGCAAAATACCAAAAACCCGAAACCCACACCACACAGCAGTCGCAGCTTTCAGGCAGAGGCCTGCGGCCATCACCGCATGTGATAACTTCGTAAGAAATGCACAGCTGATGCTGAGCACCTCCTTTGGACAGACTTTTTTTTGGGGGGGAGAGGCTTACGTTGTCCAGAGCGACCCATGCGGGCGGAAAAAGACATCTGCAAAGGTGTCATTTGTTTTTTTTCTTCAGCGTTTCGTCAGCATCTCTCAGTCTCGTACCCAGATGAAATATCATGAGACATCCTCGGAGTCAAGACATTATACGACCAGAGCAAATCATATTCGAGCATAGAATGTTATGGGGTGCTGCTGGTCTGCGGGAAGCCCAGAACATCCTTTGGTTTCTTATTTGGGGCTGGAACCCACGTATTCAAAAGAATGGGTGGCTCGTCACTTGCATCTGGGTCATAATGAAAGACACCCTCGGTGACCGCTTCATGAACTGCTGTAGAAATCTATAAACTCAGATACCACGCCTCTTCACAGGAGTTGCCTTGTCTACAACCTACCCTTCGCCCGGTGTCTGCAGGGCGGCAGCTGGCACCTGGCCCTCCAGCCGCAGATGCATATCATCAATCGTGTCGCGCGAGGCGAAATCTACGGCGAATCCGGGGAGTTCCTGTGGCCCTCGATGCAGCAGTAACTCCGGTGAAGCAGGGGAAGAGGCAGGGGATGATCATGCTTCGGTTGAGTTTCAATTCAGTGCCTAGAATATTGCCCCTCGCCCCCTGCATACGGTTGCTTTGTCTGAAGAAATTGCGCACGCCTACATCCATCTGAATGTAGCACGCAATGGCTCCACTTGCACTTGTTCGTCTTTTGCAGTACCGCAGAGTGTAGCAGGCTTCGGTAAGAATGGGCTGGTGTAGACGAGATGTGCGTGTCAGACGTGCAGAATGCTGCGGTCAAACAACACTTCATTTGGAGGCACGAGTCTCGAGAGCTGCAAACGAATATGCTCTGATTAAAACGTGCCGTTCCGCAGGAATATCTGAGGCATTTCTAACGCGCTGTCTCAGCAAAACACCGCCACATTCGGATGGCGCTGCCCATGTCTCTTACCGAGGGAAGGGGCACCACCTGTTTGTGCGCACGCATGCCGTGTGGGAAAAGGTAGAAAAGGCCCAGTGAAATGTAAAACAGCTGTGCCCGGGATAGCCACCTCAAAAAGTGCGCATGTGTGGGGTCATTCTGTGCTGTGCAGAGCAGTGTTGGCTCGCCCGGGGGAGTGGTTTCACTGTCTATTCAATAGCACTCAGGGGGAAACCACCTGTCCCGAATTTTTGCGTGAACCACGTAACAAACTGCGAGCCTCTCTGGACTCTCTTGGGGCGGACCAGGCACATGCGGCCGCGATAAATCAGCGGCGAAACCTTCACCGCTGACCACCGAGAGCGCCGGGCGCGGGCTGGACCGGCGGTCAATGGGCGGCAGACGGCGGACAGACCAGTGCGGCAGGTCTCAGTAAAACTGGCCTGGCCTCAGTGGCCCAGGGTCCCTCCGTAAAAGGCCGAGGGCAATGGGCCCCCAAACCGCGGACTCCGCGCCTCAAATTTGCGGATTCGAGTTAAGAAACTCGGTCCGTCGGTCGCGGTCAGACATGCCACTAGCGTCTGGCAGGGAAACTGGTTCTCAGTAGCAATCGGCCCCATATCAAAGGCCACTTAGTAATACCCGCCCCCTGCACCACCAGAACTCAGTAGGAACGTGCTGCGTCCAGTGTGTGGCTCAGTAGGACTCTGCTCCATCTGATCATGTCTGAGCTGGCAGATGCTAGTGGCAAATCTGGTCGCGGTGCACCGGTGCACCGTCACGCCGCACATGTGATCACGGGGACTGTGCTCCGGCGCCGGGAGCGCCCCGAGCAGACAGCCCCGGGCGCGGGGGCCAACCGTCGGCCCCCGCGGGCCCTCCGCACTCCGCACGCGACGCTCAGAGCTTCGCGCGAGCCTTCTCCAGGACGTCCTTCCGCAGCTTCGTGGCCTTGTTGTAGTCGGGGTACTGGGCGAGCACCTTCTCGGCGACTGCGACGGCGTCCTTGTACGCCCCCGCCTTCAGGTGGCTGTCCGCCAGCTTGGCCCCCATCTCCGGATCGCTCTCGTTCCAGAGGGCCCAGGCGTTCGAGTGGCACTTGGCGGCCGCCTGCCAACACTTCTTCTTGTCGTAGATGATGCCCAGCAGCTCCCAGGCGCGGCCGCAGGACAAGTTGGCCTGCAGGACCCGGAAGATCAGGCCCTTGGCCTGCGCCAACTTCCCGTCGCCGATGACCGGCATGGCCTCCCGGAGATGGAGGCCGGCGAGCAGGAGGAGGCCGCGCTCGAAATCGTCCGCGTCCTCCGGCCCTGTGGCGTGCACCTCGGGGCACTCGAGGTTGGGCAGCTGCTTGAGATGAATGCCGGCCGCAGGCGTCTCGTGCAGCATCAGCAGCGCCGTCCCTGTGCCCACGAGGCACGGGATGTTGGGCTGGTCCCGCGGGGACCCGGACCCACCGTTGGCCAGCACCAGCGCGTCGTGGAACGCCCGCGGGGCCTTCTTCATGTCCTCCTTCCGCTTGCTGACCGCCAGGGCGTACGCCTGCAGCAGCGCCTTCGTCGGGCCGTCCGCCACGTCGGCCAGCAGCTTCTCCGCCTCGCCGATGTGGGCCTCGACGTCCCCGAACCCGTGCCGGCCGCCGCGCTCGGTGGCGTGGTTGTGGCCGTCGCTGTAGCCGTCCGTGAGGTAGTTGTGGTCCCACCAGAACACGTTGCTGTCCAGGTCCAAGTGCACCCGGATCATCGTGACGGTGCATCGCTCGCTCCACGGGTTGCTCGGACTTCCTCTGGGGCCTCTGCCCAGGTACAGCTCGTCGATGGCCTCCCGCAGCTTGTTGCAGTACCAATAGTACAGCCCCTTTGCGTAATGAAGCCCCGGATTGAACTGAGCGGACCCCGAGCCCTCCGACAGCTCAATCATCTCTCGGCATTCCTCGAAGCGCCAGCCCCTGCGCAGGAACTCGATCAGCCTTGTCAAGGCGTCGCAGTCGGTGGGGTCCTGCTTCAACAGCGCCTTGAGGCGGTTAATCTCCGCATCGTCTTTGTTCTGGGACTCCATCAGGTCCTCCACCTCCTTCAGCCCCTCTTCCTCCGCATCGATGTGTTTGAAGGCGTGCTCATTGAACGAGTGCTTGGCCCACTGAAGCATTGCACTGGACAACTAAGCGTATGACCTGCACCTGAAAAGAACCGGGGCACCCACAGTACAAGGGCCACCACCAGAACCACCAACGCTACGGGCCCTTTGCGCTCGGGCCTGATCCCTCAATGTCGGGCATGTGGTCGCCCGAATTATTTGGTCAGGGAGAGCCCCCCCCATGGCTCAAACAGATTCACCCGCCAGCCTCCTCTACCCACAACATTTCCTCCGCACCGAATTACCCAATACCTGCGGCGCTTTGTGCCGCAGGAGTCGGGGCGACATCACAAAGACAGCAATGCACCGCGCCCCCCGGGTGCTGTGGGTCGTGCAGCAGGGGCGCGGGGATTTTGCCACAAAGGCTCAGTAAGTGTGCCGGTTGGTCCTTCCGGGTGTGCGCACTGTTCGGGTTTTGGGGAGGAAATCCGCACTGTTTGTCGTCAGACGGTGGGGAAACGTACTGTAGTAGATGAGAGTGGGATGGTTGTCCCTCTGCTCACAAACGCTTCTGCCTCTGCGGTGTCCACTCCACTGCCGGCGCCGGCATCCGGGTCGTTGTGGTGTGTGTGTGGGGGGGGGGGGGGGGGGCAGACTGCTGGGTGCCCAACCCCAGCCAACTGAACCGCCCACCGACCTACATATTCACCCAAACTGCCAGACCTTCCAACCCGCACCCGAGGGCTACTGAAACATGCGGCGTCGTACGTTCAACAATGATCTACAACGCGTTGTGTATGCGGATTACCGATGACGGCAGCCCTTTGAGCTTCAGCTCGGCCCCTCAGGTCGTTCACGCGAAGACTGGCATTTCTCCAAAGACCCCAAAATCCCTCCTGAGGCACCAGACATCAACACGTGACAGTACTTGCCACCGGCTGCTGTCCTTGAGACAAAAAAAGGGGGGGAACTGCCAGCCTCCGGCGCGCCGGGACCTCACCAGAGCGCCAGTCGACGAGTAACTGCGGTCGGTCACAGCCAGCGTCGGCTGAGCGCACCCGCGGTCGCTGTACCGAATCCTGGGCGCCTGCCCCACCGATCAGCTGAGGCCGTCCGCAGCGAAGAAAAGAAACGTCGCATCCCTCGAGGACAGCCCTGAACTGAGGGCAGCAGGTGCACAGTTGTGTAGGATCACTGGTGCATCATGGAGCCGGGGAGCTCTGGTTGTGGCCGAACCAATTGATGTGGTGGGGTATGTGGCACCAAAGCCATGCATCCAAATCCTGCCCCTTGAGGCCTCCCGCAGGATGGTCTTCTTGGGCCCCCGTTCCCCTGCACCCCCCCCCCCCCTTCCCCATGGTCAAGCCAACACTTTCGCCCTCCAAGAACAAGAACAAGAACATTTCAAAGGTCTCATTGCGTCAGAGTTGAGCGCCCGAAAGCGCCATCCCCCCCCCCCCCCAAGCACCCAAAAGGGTCAAACCGCGTGACAGACACAAAAAGAGGGCGTATGTTGTACCGTTATGTTTGGGAGCATTTCAAGCGGCCAGAAGGAAAAAACACTCGCTGATTCTGGCCGGGCTGAAAGCACGCGTGCCGTTCTGGAGGCTGTTAGAAGCTCGGCGGGTGGGCGTCCTTGGAAACCGCACTAGCCCCGGTTCGAACCTACTTCTGCACCCTACCCCCGGAGAAATAGGATAGGGCTGCTGTGCCCCCCTTCGGTGGGTGGGTGGGTGGAGGGAACCATATATCCCATCCAAACAAGCAAAAATTGGGTGTTTCAAACCATTGTTTGACGGAAATGTGTTCCCCTAGTGGGCTTCAGCGTGCGGTGTCACATTCAGTTGCATTCGTTTGTAGCTCCACGTCACAACCTAGCGAAAGCCCCGATGCCATCGCTTCGTAGCCGAAATGAGGCCAAAAATGTGAATGGAGTCGCCACGGAACTCTCCAAAACCCTAGAAAAACTGCATTAGCCTCCTGCAACTGTAATCACACGTTTTGCTGCGCCTCGAAACTCACTCACTCAAAACTCATCGACAAAATGGATTGAACAGCAAATTGATTGCCCAAACTGCTCTTTGGGGGATCCATTGGGGGATCCAAAACAGAATCCCCTTGTCCACTGGTTCTGTCGTTGGGACCTCCGAAATGGTGACACGTCGCAGTTCTTTGTCAAGCCAACACGATGGGGATCAATGGTCGGTCTGATCGATTAAATGCCCTCGCCAAGGCAATCCCAGCAAATAGTCCAAGAGGGTGTTGTCGCACGGCACCTTTCTGATGTTTCTGGAGATTTTACCCGGTGAAGAGGCCCACTGCAAACCACTATGGCGGGTGTTCCCAAATGCAACAGTGGACGGTCGCCACAGGCCTTTGGATGATACCTGGTGTTTCTTTCTGCCTTGCAGGGGGATTTTTACTACTTCCTGGTGGGTTTTCATGGTTACTTGAGTAATTGTTGTCGTTTGTTGCTGTTGCTTGCGCCTGCTGGTATCCCATCAAATTTTAATTTCTAGTCTGATGCTTCCTATGGGTCCCAGCGTCCCAATTTCCACTCATGTTGACCCCTGCTGTCAAGAACCCAGCACAATTGCTGGTACTCGATAACCTGTGCTCGCGCGATTGCAGAAGACATGGGTACCGAGGGTGACCCAGGACAAAGACATGATAAATGCAAGCTGGGGGACAACAAACATGACCATTAAGAACACTACAACGTACAATAATAGGCAGGCAAAGGAAAGATTTAGTTACAAGCACCCCAACGCAGTCCACCATACCAGAGCCTGGTGCAGTTGAGCCTGGAAGCGGGGGGAAAACAGTGCCCATGAAAACGCATATATCGAAACTTTGCAAGGTGCGCGCACGGTGTGCACATGGTGCGTGCAACTCCCTCCAATAGATTTGTTGAATGCACGCAGACAAGCTTCTTGGTTGGGGTGTTTCACTACTCCCTGAACCGCATGTGACAGCAGGACACGAGGTCAGAGGCAAAACCACCGGCCGTCCTCACTCCCATTGATAGAGCGTCGGCCCAAAGGACCCATGTTGAATTGATTCCGAGGCCGACACGCTGGCTACAAGCGTGGCACTTATTCAGCCTTATCGGCGCGTCTGTACCTGTGGGGGCATACAACAACAACAACAACGGGGGGGGCATACAAAATGGTGTTGGGGGCTTATCAATGTCTCTGACGCCAGTTGTCGCTGCATTCAGCAACACACGAAATGACGTTTGTTTGTGACCATGTCGAAGACAGGTCACCTGTAGGACTACATAGCTCACTGTCACTGTCACTGTCAGGCCATTGCTTAAAGTCATTTGAGCCCTGGCCGACTCCAGCCGACCGGCCCACCCGACCACATCAGAAAAATTTTCATGAAAAAAAAAACCTTTATTCAAGGGGCCTGAAACTGGAGGTGATTTTTAGACCTGACCCACCCCCGGGGGGTGGGGGTTTTTTGCTATTATGCAGTGGCCTGATCACTGTCCGGAGAAGACAAAACTGTGAGGCCAACTTGGGAAAGGCGTGTGTTTGTGGACGTTGGTGAGTAGAATAACTTAAGAACTCATGTTGATGGTGCTGATGGCGGAGAAAACTGAAGCGGTGCAGAAGCAGACCCGAAATCAGTGAGATATGATCCAGTACGTCGTTGTGGCATGCTCGTGTGAGGGGAATGCGTGCACTCATTCTCGGTTTTTTCACCTTCGTACTGCTCCTGCCGCCCCTAAAATTACATTCTGCGAGACGGTACAGACTGCAACCTTCCGGAAACAGCAGCCAGTAGCTCTGCCGTGCTGTCGGTAGTCGGTGAGCGAGCGGCAAAAGAGCGGACAGGGAACTTCATGCCCCGCAAACCGTCCCAATCCATCCTGTGCCTTGGACGACCAATCGGGTGGAACCGAGGAGGTCACTGAGAATGGCCCCCAGTCCTTCCGCACGTTGAATTGTCCTCATGTGTAGCCAGTTTTCCTTTGTACCGGGCTTTTGGCAGGGCTGGAGGTTCAGGGTGGAGCGGGTCGCTCTCCGTCCCGTGGTCGAGACAGCCCAAGAATCCAGTAGCATCAGGGCACGTGGGGGTGTGGGGCGTGGGGGGTGGGCTACACTTCTTCGAGACCGGGGCACAGCTCCGGACCCCAGCCGAACAACTCACCAACATCAGAAGACTGCGAGGCAGACGTGAACGAGAACCCATCGGAACGCCAGGCATTCGACGCCGATTTGAGGAACAGAACCTTTTTTATGGCCTCTGACCCGCCCCCCCACGCCCCAAAGGGGGCGGTCCAGGGAACTTCCAGCGAAAAATACAACGCTACGCTATTGCCTGCGGACAAGGGAAGTGCAGTCTTCCAGGCTCCCCCTTCCTGACCCCACCCGTCCAGGTCTCTCAATGACGTCGGTACGCCCCTTTGCCTCCCAATCCCCGCCGGGCCTGCCCGGGGGCAGTGGTGTAGGAGAGCGCACTGCCATCGCCGGATCCGTCTGCGGTGCTCGCGCTACTGCGGCTGCGGAATGATCTTGCGGAACGTCAAAGACACGCGGCGCCCTCGGGGGATGAGGTGCCCGGCGGCGGCGGTGCACCGGGGCACACCGCCCGGGGCGAGGCCGGGGCAATGGGGGGTCTGCGTGCACAAGATCGAGTCGCCTTTGCGCTTGGCGATGTGATGCGTGAATTTGTAGCGGGCATCACCGCTGATGACCATCAGAGATCGCGGCTGCACGAGGAGGGGGTGCCGCCTTTGGCTGAGGCAGTCGGTGTAGTTCATGACGCACGAGGACCCCAGACTGATCACCGCGATGTGCTCGTCGATGGTGTCGACGCTGTCCACATGCGGCGCAATGCCTTGGCCCGGCAGGTACTCGTTGACGGTGAGCTGGTCCGGGGAGTGGGGCACGTGGCCGTCCTCGAGCATGTCCCGGATCACCCCGTGGCACCAGCCCGGCAGGTCCCCCAGCCGCCGCGCCGTGTCGATGCCGTCGGCGGGGTACTTGTAGGGGTACCCGAAGTGGTGGATGCGGCGCGACATGCGGTCCCCTTTGTTCGACTCGTGCCAGCCGCACTCCGCGACGCCGGACAGCAGCGCCCGCTCGGCCTCCGGGGAGATGTACTCGGTGATGTACGTCAGCCCGGGCAGCACCGCGTCGATGACGTCGCGGATGTCCGTGCGCTGCTGCGGAACACACGGCACCACCATCACCGGCAGGTCCCAGGCCTGAATCACGGAATGCGGCCCCAGCGCCAGCAGATGCAGCGGCTTCGGGGGGGCATCAGGGCCCCTCTCCCGGACGCCGCTGGTCAGGGCCCACGTATGCGAAATGGCCGTCCGCTGGGCACGGGATAACAGGGCGGTCTCCGAGACAACGAATGGCAGGTGCGCTCCCCAGACACCGCCGAGCAGCGCGTGCACGTCGCTGTCACCGAGCTCCAGTATGCCCCCCAGCCGGCGGGCCAGCCAGCCCATAGGCTCGCCGTCCCCCACCCACGCGGCCGCGAGGTCCGCGCACAACACTTCCGCCCCGTCGGAGACTTGCTGCCACAGCCGTGCCCAGTCCACTGCACCGCCGTTGCTACACATAACACTCACTTGGCGGTGAATGAACATCCAACACCGCAGTGCCATGGCGGGGGCCGCCCAGCACTCGGCGAGCGCCCGCCCGTGGGCCGGCAGCTCACGGGAAGGGTCTTGGTCTGAGAGGTACCAGAGCCAGAAGAGCATTCGCCGGGCCGCCTCTCCCAAGAAACGTTTGCGGACGGCCGCGTGTGCCCAGCTGAGCTCTGGTGCGACGGAGTGCGGCGGGAGGACACACACCAATGCCACCACCTGCAGCAGGTCGTTTGGGTGCACATGGGGCAGTACAAGGCATCCACTGGGGGCTGGGGGGTCCGTCGGACACAGAATGGACTGCACGGACTCCACGGCCTTCGCGAGCGCCTGTAAAGAAACAGGCAAAAGGGGCTGGAGTGCGCAGCAGGGAGTTGGCGCAAGCGGATGAGTGCAGTTGAAACACGCATTGCAAACGGACGCAGTACAGCACACCATACCACACAACAACACGACACAACACGACACGACACGACACGACACGACACGACACGACACGACACGACACGACACGACACGACACGACACGACACGACACGACACGAGCCGACACAGACACAACACAACAAACCCCAACACAACACAACCCAACCCAACCCAACACAACCCAACTCAACCCAACCCAACCCAGCCCAACACAACACAACACAACACAACACAACACAGCACAACAAAACGCAGCACAACACAACACAACAAAAAGCAACACAACACAACACACCACACCACACCACAACACAACACAACACAACACAACAGAACACAACACGAACCCGAACCCGAACACAAACACAAACACAAACACACCGCACCACAACACACCACACCACACCACACCACACCACACCACACCACACCACACCACACCACAACACAACACAACACAACACAACACAGCACAGCACAGCACAGCACAGCACAGCACAGCACAGCACAGCACAACACAACACAACACAACACAACACAACACAACACAAACACGCAATATACGTCACAGCACAGCATGATACGGCACAACACGATACAAAAAGAAGCATGACACAACTCAGCACAGCGCAGCACAACACCATACGAGCAACAAAATGCAAAACAGCGTAGAACAACGCAAGAACCTCCGGGTTCTGTTGAAGCGCTTTGTGGAGCAGCTGCAGCTGCAGCACCAGAAGCTGTAATCTCATGCGCACCTCAGCGCAGGTATTGACCGGACTCGCCGTCCCCGTCGACTGAAGTGCGAAAAAACTGACCAAGTCAGCCACGATGCGGCCTCCAATATCGCACAACAGAGAGGGCAACTGCTTGGGAGAAAAACGATGCTGCACGGTGGCCTCCGCACCACCCGATGCAAGGGCGACCATGCTCTTCGATAACATCCGTGCTGCACGCCCCCAATGGGCCTCCGACAGGACGCAAGGAACGAATACACGGGCCTGTGGATGCGTCTTTTCGTGCAGCATGAACTCTTTCAAGGTCACAAGGGTCGGGTGCACACCCACAACAAACACGTCCTCCGCGTCCCTGCCCGGCTGCGGCTGTCGGTGCAGGCGCACAGCAAATCCCTTGCAGCTTCCATTGTCCGAAGGTTGGAAATCAAACAGGGTGACATCTGCACCAGTCATGCCGGAGGGCAGCGTACCATGTCTACGGGTTCATCAAGATGCACATGGAATAACCTGCAATGGTCATGGCCATCCACCACTTGCATTGTGCAAATTGTACCCACTGCCCCACCCTGCCACAATCACATGAACACAGAAATGAATCTCAAACACAGTCTGTTGCTCTGGAACACTTTACACTTTACTCTGTCCGCAATAAAGCCCCAACCAGGTGGTGTCAAAAAAAAGAGAACATGCTTAAAACCCTCTCCAGTTCAACATTTCAAAAGGGGTGGGGTGGTGTCAAGGGGGGTATCAAGATGATATCACAGTATTTGCTTGAATTTGCAAGATGCATTGTTTCCAACGTTCCACGACATCAAATTTTTTTTGCTGGATACTACACTTCACATCACCATCAAGATTCAACCAGTTCATGGTGGAGAGTAAAGCCGCAAGCCACCATGAATGGGCTTGGCGGTACCTCATCATTACTGGGATTGTGGACACAGCCAACATGTTTGTCGTTTGTGTCATGCTACCTTTTACACATCGCTGTTGAGTACTGGATTTGGTTGCCTCGCGGAGCACAGCAATTGGCAGTGAAAGAAACACTGGATGTACAAAAGCCACTACTTTTCACGTGTCGTGGTTGTATGCCCTGTGACCGGTGCAGGGATCTTGGTGACCCCATGGTGGCACTTGACGTTTGCTTGCGGCTTTTTAGAAGCTCCTACCCAGGCATCAAAATGGCTACACAATCCCTGCTGTATTGCGGTCCCCAAAGAGGTGAGGGCTGAAAATGACTACAGCCTCACTACTGTATTAGGTCCCCCAAGAGGGGAGGCATCAAAGTGGCTGCATAACCAAGGGGGTGGTAGTAAGTGGTGGTAGGTGTGACTCTGTGAATTGTGTGGGCATATGACACGGACTTGTATTTTTAGTGTTTGTACAAAAGTGTACACTAAGACAGCTAGAAGCATATGCCACTTTGTGTTCCCATTCAAGCCTACCATAATCCCCCATCCATTTTATGTAAGACAGCGGTATGTAAAAGTTATGGGCCCCGCACAAAAAAATTTTGGGATTTTCCTACTGCTATAATTCTCCGTCAGTTCCAGTGCTGCTACTTTTAACATTGTCGGGCCTCCACATCGTCATGTAAAGGGGGGGGTATGTGATACTTTTTTGAAAAGCCCTTGCTTATGGCTCCCTAATGATGTAAAATGTGGGTCCAATTTGCACAATACGTTGAAGATCTAGGGGAAACGCCTTTCCAAGGGCTTTTCAAAAAACATACACATACCTCCCTACCCCCCATACGTGACACCAATTTTGCCCCACGGTGGCAAAACGGCAAAATGGCGCTAGTTCGGGGTTTAGACCCCCACCCCTCAGCTTGACACCCATATATCCTCTCATCTACACCCCTCTCCCCAACTCTAGGTGGCTCCACAGCATGGCTCTGGAGAACGCCGCAAGTGTACAGCTTGGCGAATTCATGTCGCTAGATGGGCTAAAGTGGGTCAAAATGGGCTCAACATGGGCTTATTTCACCCATTTGAGCACCTAGGATCTCTTTTGGAAAACACGCGTTTTTGACCCATTTTTGACCCGGTTTTCGTCCCAAAATGGCCCATTTTCAAGGCATTTTGGGACCTTAGGAGGGCCTAAAGAGGCCACCAAAGGCTCAAAAAGGGCTAAAACCAATTGTTTTGGCATCCAACGTGGTCCAGGATCAATTTTGGAAAAGTCTTTTTTTGGCCCCGAGTGGATCTCGGTGACCTAAGGTAGGGCATCACACTGGCGGGTGATGCAGTGACACCCCTTTTTTGAGGGGTTGGGGCTGGTTCCTGTCACGAGAGTAGGCACATGCACTCCTCCAAAAGCCCCGGGGAGCGCCATGATGGAAATGTTTCAGCAGTTACCCACTACCACATGTGCAGGGAATCTTTGTCACTCGTAGTGCTGACGGTCCCCTGTGCAGCCAAAAGGACCCTGACCCTCAAGAGTTTTCTACGTATTGCTGCTATACTCTGCATCCGTTGAGCTTCAGTTTCGAAAACTTTTGGCAGATTGCTGAGTGCCCACCCATACGAGGGCCCACAAAGACGTGCACCAAAAAGGTCACCAGAATTCAAATTAGGAAAGCCCCATGCAGATGAGGGTCGGGGTGCTGCATCGAAAATGATGCGGATAGGCACCGCATGCATGCTGTGAGGCTCCCAGCCCCTGAAAGAGTTCCAAGAAGGCCCTGACTATGACGGGGGGGGGGGGTCCTTTGTGTCCTTTATGCATCCAGTTGCGGAGCCGATGAGACTTCACTCAGTGTACTATCATGGATGCTTTTTCATGGTTTTTGGTCATAGGAAAAAGCCACCTGTTAGCACACTCAGAGTCTGTGTGACAAATACCATCCCTCACCAATGCTCAGGCCATAACCAAAACCCCCCTGATCTGAGGCAGGTCCTTGGCTGCAGCACTCAACACGTCCTCTTGGGCCTATGCTTGCAATGCATACAGGGGGGGTTTCAGTAGATCATGGCACTTTGGGCAGTGGCACGTCAACGTACACCAGCAGCCCCCTTTAGGTGCCTGGGTTCCAGCGCAGTGCCACCCAGGCAATTCCTCTTCCAACTCGCACCGGTCTGCAGGCCCCGGGATTGTGGGGCAGTGCAGACGTATGGCTCTGCAATCACACCCTTCTCCTGTGTGCTTTGAGGTAGGGGGGTGTGAGGGGGCGAGGGGTGCAGGAAGAAACAGCGGCATGTTGGATGCCAGAGTGGAGCGGCCATTTTTGCACTAACGGCTATCAAGTAGCAGCAAATGACACGTAGGTGTGTGATTTGGAAGTCGAAGTGGGGGGGGGGGGGGGTGAGGGTCTGGTGGCACGTTTTCCTGCCAGTCAGTGGTTGTTACTTTGTGTCCTTCAGCCTTCTCTGCACACCATCCCCATGGGTCCGTTGCACGTCAGGGGTGTTACCCTCCACCAGGATCTTGACTGTCTGCCTTCTCGGCGCATACCTTGTCTTCCTCAACATACTCACAGCTCCCCTAAGGGCGCCCCTGGCACGCCACAGGTGTCACAGGTTGAGAGAACTTCAAGTGATGCATCCCCACTGCAATGTGTAAAAAAATCAAGGGCATTCAACAATTCATGAAATGCTTGGCGACGTCCCTTCGCTCCACAGCATCACAACCACCCAACCCAAAATCCGATCCATGTGCACACTATGTCTTCCATGTAGTGTTGAAGGTGGTTACTTGAACGCTTTGGGCGCTTTGCATTCCCTTTTCCCATATGCCAAATCAGCATTTGTGTTCAGCCGATGCCGGCGTCGCTCTCCTGAAATTTGAACCAATTTCTCAACAAACGCCTTAGTGGCAAGTGCTGGCAGGCCAGGAGGTAAAAGCCAATCAGTTTATTGAGATCCGCAGGGTGCCCTGCGCCGCGGTATTCAGTACACGTGCTCCGTATTCCATACACATGCTGCGTATTTAATGCACAGGCTCTCATGCCCAGTATGCTCGGGCTCAGCAGCAAAGCCTCCATCGGTCTGCTGCAATTCATTTTGTGCCCTCGCAGCCTGTGAAGGATTTGAACCGATGAATGACCTGTTCCAGGTCCTGCAGGCCAAGCGCCCTCCTCGGGAAGAATTTCTGTGCAACCTTTGTGTGTCGGCCCTGTCTTGGGAACCCCCTTGCAGAATGCTGGCACTGGCTCACAGCTGACGTCCCATGGTAAGATCTAAGATGAGACAACTGGAAGATTGACACGTGCACTGTGCAGTAGAAAGCATGCGATTGCAGGTTGTGTCAGTACAGCAGCACAGAACTCTATCAGGGCGCTACTCAGTCACTGGCTAGCTTCCCCTTACACTGTTGGCTGAAATCCGTTTGACCACTACCAAGCCAGGAGAGTGCCCCAGGATACTATGGCATGATTCAAAGACCTCCCGGAAAAAATCGAGTGCCCCCCCTCTGAGGAGTTCCTCACGCATTACTGAATACAAAGGCCAACTTGTTGCTGCATTATTTTGGAACAATGGTGCAGCACACGAAGCTGAAGTCTGTCTGGCATCAACACTAGACCTCTTACTCACCTTCTCATCTGCCTTCGTGGCACGGCGGACCCCAGGTGAGGGCAGGTCAGGTCAGGTCAGGTCAAACAGCGCCGGTCGGCCACTGTGTTTTAGGGTGTTTCAGGGTGGGTGGGTGGGTCTGACCCACCCACCCACCCACCCACTCAGCACGCGCCCGCGCACACACGGAGCACGCACACACGCGCGCACAAACCACACACAATCGAAAGTACGCGACCGCTGAAGAGGACGAGGGCAGTAAAGGGTGAGCGCCCACTTGGTCAGTCAGGGTCAGCACGTGACAGCCAGAAGCTTCCAGGGGCAGCAACAGAACAGAACATTGCTGTACTGTGCACGCCGGTGGCGCCTCTGCCTCGTCTAGACAGCACCTCCCCAGACAGGTGCCCTGTCGCAGTGGAAATTATGTGAAATCCCAAAAGCGAGAGAACTGACAGAGACGTGCAGTCAGTGCTTCATTAGCCTTGAAGCCGGACCAAGCGCAGTGGTAAACTGACGCACGGGGGCTGCTGGTGTGTGGGATGTGACGCCAAGGGGCACTTTTGGGGGGTCGTAGAGGTGCCCCCTCCCCCCCCCCAAAAGGGGAAGGGGGAGGAACCCCCCCTCCCCCTTATCAAGCCAAAATGAAGGGCCCGAGGCCTGAGGTCAGGGGACCGGCGGGGGAGGGTCAAAGTGTTGATTCATGGTTTCCACCCATACTCAAATTCTCCATAAAACAGGATTTCTACCCCTCGCCGTGGGCTCCCAAAAAAATTTTCGGGGCGCCTTCAGCTCCGAAATCGCATTTTCGCCTGCTCACCGACCACATCATTTTTGGGTCCATAGAGGTCCCTTGGCGTCGGGTCCCGCACACACCAGCCCCCCCGTGTAATGATGCAAAAATTTGCCATGGCTGTCGGTCAAATGTTGCAGTGCCATGAAAATACTTCACCCTAATTGGCCCGGAACCTTCCATCGGGGGACCTGAACACAGCAGCACACATCTGCCCTGTGACAAGAGCATCCCACGATACAATCCTCAGGTCATACTGCCCGACGCGGGCTGTTCCACGACTGCAAGGAATCTGCCCCTTGGGCTGCTAACGCCGAAATATGAAACAGGGGAGGCAGGCTGCCGCTGATGGGGCGTGAGGGACTGTTCCGCAACAACGGGAGGCGACAGGGGCCGCTGTGCGTTCAAATGGACTTCTCTGGGGCTCTGGGCAGGTTGAATGTTTATAAGTTTACCTGTTGTGGGGTTAGTGCCGCTCTTCTGGTCTTGGGCAGCGCTTTCCTAGTCGTTGCCACCTGTTTCTCCCCCACTTGATGGAACACCCTCTATACACCGAATGACTTCTACAAGACAAACCCTGTACACGTTGTGGATCCTCATTACAATGTTGTGGCACTTGTTCTCCTTTAGCTGCCACAAACGTTTGCATAAGTCAAGTTGTTCTCATAAGCTCAGAGTTTGATTGCCCAGCCCTCCGCTCCCTCTTGTGTCTTTCGTCAACTGGGCAATATCATGCCGATGCTTAATTGTCCTGGCATCTTCTGATGTTGGTCAGCGAGAGAAATCGATTGAATTTAGGTCGACAGCCCTGAGTAGACGGTGCGATAAGCACTGCATGTCACTGAGCTTGCTGTGCTGAAGAAAGGAATGGCCCTTGGGCCAGCCCAGCCATCGAGAAGCCTGTCCAGTACCCATATTCCCCATTGTGTACATATCGCCACTTCGACCAAACCGAAGCTATCAGGCGGCGACATGGATCAGAGCATCAGCGTGTGCTGCGCACCATATCCATGTGCTTTTGTGCATCCTTCATCTGCTGCTGCATTTTGTCCTCCTGCTCCTGCTTCTTACGGGCTTCCTCACGGGCCTCGGCCTCCAAATCACGCTCATGCATCTCGATGACGGTGCCATCCGTAATGCAGTAGAATTGCAGGTCGCTGAACTCATCATTCAGCTCTGATGCATGGTCAATGCCATCTCCACTGTTCAGCCTGTGGATACAGACACTACTACCATCACACACAACTTTCGGTAGGGATTCTGCAACGCACAAGGGGCATCCTCTTCGATTGCGGATGAACTAGACAGATGTCGCTTGAAAGAGAAATT